>JAQIWI010000588.1:0-27101 GCA_034698825.1 Deuterosminthurus bicinctus | reverse complement strand
AGGTCGCGATACTGACTTTTGTGAGTTCAAGTAAGGAGGACATAAGAGTGCACATTAAAAATAGAGGAACATTATATATTTATACAAATAGTGTTGAAAAGAAGTTAAATGAAGCTGTCTTCAGACGCCTGTCGTAAATAAAACAATAATAATAATAATAACTCACGTGATCTGGACGTTCATTTAACGGCCAGCTGCATTCACAGCAGCTTCAATCCAACCCAACTCTCTCATTTCCTCTTGTTTCCTGGATCCAGTGGAAGTGTGCAGGGATATGAACACCTTCCCATTTATACATTTCCGCTGAGAAATTGTGAAATTTTTCCACAAAATAATAATAATATTGAAAAATGATCCGGAGGAGTCTTCTTCGGGACACATTCCTCTGTTGCCGAACAATTAGTATTGAATCCGATTTGGAAATTCATACAAGTACACTTTCCGAGAATACTCAACTGCGAAACAAGTAAAAATTTTATTGAATTTTTTTTATTAGTTCATTACAAATATTACTTGGAAAACTCATCTCTTCTTTGTCCTGCTCATCTCTGTCATTTCATTATTTCTCGTAACAATCAACTGGCTACATTGTCAATTTAAACTTCCCTCCAAAATTTGATACTTAGAAGAGCAGCAGTTCTTCAGATAGTTATTTTATTTTTATGTTATTTTTCACAGAACTTGCTCCAATTTTTCCATTAAAAAGTAAATGATTTATTCGAATGGTGCACAGTGAATAATCTGGCACGTATAGCTGTACTTGGATTTATGCGAAAACTTAAGAAACCCATTTGTTATTGGGCTCCATCAACTTCTTGTTTGTTTTTCGTAACAATTTTAGAATGTTGACAGTCCGCATGACCTTGAGAATTTTGTGGGAGAGTAGACAGAGGAAGTTGATTTGGTGAAAAGTGGAAATTTGCTTTAGCTTTTCAGACTGTTCAAGGTGAGGTCAATGGATTGTATTATGATTATGATATGAATTGATATGGAAGAGTTTGCCCAGGAATTTTATACATTATACTGACATGGTGCAAGTGTGATCTGGATTGTTTGACCGGAATGGAATGTGCGTCAATACTAGATTTGTTTGCTTTAAATGTATATATATATATATATGTTCTCATCATCAGCATTCAAGTTCAATGAACACTGGCTTTTTTAAAGCTTCATCTAATAAAGGGAAAAATAATGAGCGATTTGAATCCATCATCTTTTGCATGAGTGCAGTAATACTATCCAGAGTGGTACAAGACCATTGAAGGTATTTGGATTTTGCTAGAGTCCCACCTCTGTTAGTTTGACTTTGCTATATGAATTGTTGCACAATAATAGGATCCTGCAAGAAAAGGGCAATGCAGTAACAACTGGCGCAAGTTCTGCGTCGTCGGAAGTATTGTTGTAAAAGTTGTGTGTGTATACTAGAAATTTTATTGTTGTTATGATGATGATGATGATGATGATGATGATGATTGTAGGAGAGTTTCTTTACTGGGGAATTATGTGTGAGCAAAGTGTGGGGATTATAATGCAAGTGTAATTGTTGTTGATGACGGTTTGGGCGGAGTGGGAAATTCACATGTGGTTTTTATGGGAACATGCGATTGACGATGGAGTATGTGGATCGTGGATAGTCCAATGTGCATGTCTCTCTGCAGTCCTTAACTTGATTCCCCCCAAAGCAGAGCAAATGTACTTGATTATTGACCGTGGAATTTTGTGGCTAATTACGGACTGTTTTGTGAGAGAGATTAAATTAAAACGGGTGAAATTGGGCTGGAGAAGGAGACTATTTCGGTGTGAACTATGGGGGAAGATGGGAGTTGCAGTGAAATCAGCAACTTCTGTGGCTGGTGCATTGGTGGAGTTGAAGCAGAGTATGTTCTGGAATAGGTATGTGTGTCTGGGACTGTTGTGTGAGAAGTTGTTGCAAAATTAAGTGGGCTTACAATTTCCACACAGTGTAGTTGAAAAAGGAAGTTAGGAGGAGGAGACGATGATGATGATGACATAATAAACATTGACATTGATATCCCTTTGAAGTGTCAGTGGGGATGAATCGTGAGGGACGGGATGTGAATGTAGTAGAAGTTGCAGTAGTAGTGAGCAAGTTGATTAAAACTTTGCTAACGCCAACTCTCTTGTTTTCTTTTCAGTGTAATTCTCATTCATGACAAGCTCTCCCATTTGGCTCTAAGTGTGCCCGATATCTCTTCGAGGAGATGTGTGGAACAGGAGTCGGGAGACGACTGGACGAGCAATTCCCTCCCATCCCATACCGTCGTGGCAATTTCACCGGAAGTGACGCAAAATAATGCAGGAGGGAATGCTAGCAAAGGGTCCGCAGCTCAGAATGGAAGCAACTGTAATAATTCCGACTGTCAACAGCCCATTCCCCTCATGATGCCGAATCATTCCAGAACTGCCGGTGGCTGGTTCAATGGTCTCCTCGGATGTTTGAGACCAGTTTGGACTATTATCGGGAAAGCAACTTCACACGATCTCAAGCATCAGCAATCAGGTATGTGCTGCCCAACTCGTTCCTCTCGTCACTGACTTACATTGCTCAAGTCTGAATAGGATAAGAAGAATAAAGTTGATGTTGTAATTTTGTGTAACGAGCAGGTGAAGAATGGGAGATTCCTTTTGAGCAAATTGGAGAGCTGGAATGGCTCGGATCGGGTGCTCAAGGTGCCGTGTTCAAAGGCAAGCTACGCAACCAGTGGGTAGCTGTCAAAAAAGTTCGAGATCTCAAAGAGACTGACATTAAGCATTTGAGGAAACTCAATCATCCAAACATCATTCAGTTCAAGTGAGTCCAGCAGCTTGATTCTTGTGGTGCTTTTGGAATTTTCAGCCGGATCTCATTTCTATGGAAATGTATTGAGCGAAGGTAGAGGACTAAAAAACTGATTTATTCTATTCCTTTTTTTGCAGAGGAGTGTGTACTCAAGCGCCATGTTACTGCATCATCATGGAGTACTGTCCCATGGGAACACTGTATGGACTGATCCAAAGGGGCGATGAAGTCCCACCCAAGAGATTGGTCGACTGGTCCCGACATATTGCAAGTGGGATGCAGTATTTACACTCGCAAAAAATCATCCACCGTGATCTTAAGAGTCCAAAGTGAGTGTCGCAATGCGTGATAGAATTTGTGTGTGATGCAGATCAAATCCGCTCGAGTCTGTTCAAATGGAATCGAGCCTGAAGGTAGTGAGTAGTGAGTGTGTTTAATGTGGCATGTTTGTACGTGTATTGCAGTGTATTAATTGGAGCGAACGAAATAGCGAAAATTAGCGATTTCGGAACGTGTCGTCAGTGGAATGAAATCAGTACAAGGATGAGCTTTGCTGGTACAGTTGCTTGGATGGCACCGGAGATCATTCGAAATGAGGCTTGCTCCGAGAAGGTTGACATATGGTAAGCCAAAAGGCTCGTTAATGTTTATCCTTTATACTTTTGCTTTTTCCTTCGATCACTCAGTGAATCCTCTTTAGAAGTAAGCTTGAGAGAGAGATGTGGTCCGTGTCTTTTAACCTTTACATCTTCTCCCCTTGTATAAAGGTCATTTGGCGTGGTTTTATGGGAGCTACTCACGTGTGAAACACCTTACAAGGATGTCGACTCATCTGCTATCATGTGGGGAGTCGGCAATAACTCGCTTCATCTTCCTGTACCCGCTTCCTGCCCGGAGGTAAGTGTCATTGTGAAATTTTAAGACCGTTCCAGCAGATCCTGCTGTTTCATTTCATTAAATTAATGCATTGTGTGGGTGTCCAATAGGGATTCAAACTTCTTATCAAACAATGCTGTAGTGCCAAACCACGAAATCGACCGTCGTTCAAGCACATTCTCCTGCACTTGGAAATCGCCAAGGATGAGGTACTCGCCACTCCTCCGGATCAGTATATCCGACTTCAGGTACGTACACACCACTCTTACTCCTTCTTGCTTTCTCCCTTCAATCCGGCCTCATTAACACTGATGACTTGAGTGCTTGGCGGATAGAGTTGCAAAAACCTTTATGTCGGTAATGGCTTTG
This sequence comes from Deuterosminthurus bicinctus, assembly GCA_034698825.1. Lineage (NCBI taxonomy): Eukaryota > Metazoa > Arthropoda > Collembola > Symphypleona > Bourletiellidae > Deuterosminthurus > Deuterosminthurus bicinctus. The sequence goes on along the minus strand of JAQIWI010000588.1, from coordinate 23,056 downwards.
CAACTCAAAGGATGTTGCAGTGGATGGATGATAATTTTTGTTGGCGTGGATGGATGCTGATAATAAATGCAATATTTCATCTTTGACACACACACAGAATAAGTGGAAAGAGGAGCTCCGGGAACAACTTACAAAGGCCAAGGCACGACGCTCTCACTCAAAGACTGAAGACGCGGTGATTCGGAAACGGAAAGAAGAACTACGACATGCTCAGGACATACGAGAGCACTATGTAAGGAAGCTGGAAAAGACAAATAATTTATACTTGGAGCTAAGTGCCTTCCTTACTCAGCTGGATAATCGGGAGAAGGATTTGATGAAGTAAGTTGCTTGATGGCGGCCCTCATAGAAACCACCCAAAGGCTGGACATGTGGGCAACTGTTCTAAATATTTACATCCATTTTTTTCCATTACAGGCGAGAGCAGCAAGTTGGTATTCAGACACCCAAGTACAAAAGGCGTTTCAAGCCTCTCTTTAAATCTGCGAGTGAGAAAGTAGCAAGTCATAGCAAGAAGCGGACTGCACTTCTCATGACCTTGCCATCAGATCACAAGAGCGACTCCACCACACCAACATCACCCGAGAAAGTTATTGGCGTTTCCTTCGTAAGTTTCCTTACTGTCCTTTCAGTCCTCCCTTGCAAGTGGAGGGAGGATGAGCAAGTTCATGTTGGATTATGTTATTTTTACTAACAAAATATATTGTAGGACGCCCACGACGGAGATTCCAGTCCGGAGGATAAACCAAACAAACGGAATTTGTACACGGAATTGAACTCCTCGCATAGACCTCACTCAGTCGTGAGGGATCACGAGTGTCCTACTTCCAAATCCTGCTTCACTCTCTCCGTGGAATCCAAGAGTAGTCGCCCACGCCGATACCGTCACAAGCGTTCTAAAAGTCATGAGAACTACGTGAAATTTGTCTCACCGCGTCACAGCCCTCACACGGAGAAAGTATGTGGCTCATTCATCCTTCATCTTCTTCTTTCACTCCCTCATTCATCATAGTCGCATGCTCTGATAAAATAATTGCCTAAATTTTTCCATCCCTTCTTCTTTTCTCATATATAAGAGAAAAAACTACATGTAGGTTCTTGTTCTCTCATATAGGCCTCAACTCCACCCGAGGACAGGGAATTGGTAAGTACAGAGGTTCAGACTGATGAAAGTGGACTGTTGGAGGAGGCTCGGGGAGGAGGCGGGATGCAACGGCATTTACATTTAAATCTTCCGACCTCCCCTAACCCACAAAATGAGGAATCCAAAGTGACGGACATGTCGTTGGGCTCGGAGGGAAGCAGTAGCAAAACGCCGGGCTTTGAGGGTTTCAGCAAACACAAATCCTTCATCAGTGAAACCCTTGAAGAGGAGGAGGTGCCTCATGTCCCCGTGGTGATGAAGCGCTCTGTTTCCAGCACTCTGGACGAAGAGGAGGATGACGATGATCTGGCAGACGATGAATGTCTCTCACGACGGAAATCCTCCAAGAATAATAATAACGACTATCAGCATGAGAGTAGTGATGATAATCTGTTGGAGAGCTTGGATAGGAAAGTGTGTCAGTTGTGGAACGGAGGGAAGAATGGGAATGGACGTCGACGTCCTACTCAGGGATGTTGTCACTGCCACTGTCACTGCTCATCCTGCCACTACACTCCACGTGACATTCCAAATGGAAACTCAACTTTCAGTTTAGGTAGAAGTAAGGACTTGACAGAGGAGGAGGATGACGAAGAGGACGGAAGCGAGGAGCGGAAACCTCTGGAGGGAACTGAGGACACTGTCCGCCATCATTCCTTTGATGGTGGGCGTGCTGAAAGTAATGAGACTTTGGATTCAAGAGGAACATCTAGCCGCGAAGATCTTAATGATTACGGAAATGGCTTTGATACTTACTCGGACGAGGAGGAGAATGAAGAGCGTATCGATCGCAACTACTGCGTGATAAAACGACGCTGGTAAGTATCCTCATTCACCCAATATCTTTCGAGTCTACTACCTCCAATCTCCTCTCTCTCCAAAAGTATTCCCCTACTCTTCGCCCAGAAGTATTTCCCTACTCTTCCCAAAAGTATTTCCTTTCTCGTCTCAGAAGTATTTTCCTTCTCTTCTCAAAAGCATGATCCTTGACTAATCAATAATGACAAATTAAATGCATTATAGCATGCTGAGGAAGCCTATTCCACCCCGTCGAAGCCGTTTACTCACACATCCTCTCGTCAATCGAGCTCCACTTCGTCGATCCGGCTCTACGTTTAGCTCTGAAGATGACCTGGGACAAGCTGGCGCTGTTGGTCCTTTCATTCCTTCAGAAGCTTCCAGCCGACTTCCTTCTGCCAGTGTGGAGTCATCCATTGAACTGCATCGAGGTAGTTTGGAGCAGAATGTTTAAACACACGCGAGGACGTTTAAACAGACGAGAGTGGACGTTCATTGAAACACAAGGAATCAAGTCCAGCGCAATACTCAAAGAATTTATCGGGAGCGCTTGACGAATCGAGATGTAGATATTTTAGCGGAATCAAATGTATGTACGATTATTAGGGGAGAGCGAGAGAGAGAGAGCGATTCGCAGTATTTTAAACGTAAAGCGTCGCGACGCATATAGAAAAGCATTCCATTGTACAGGGGCCTCGTAAATTATTAAGTGTTTGATGATGATAATGATGATGATGTGGATGACAACAGAAGCTTACTTCCTCTCTTGCTTAGAACATTCTCATACCTTGAGTTCCTCAGTATGTAAAACAGCTTGAGGGTTTTTCCTATATGCAGTCATACTATCCAAGGTACACCACATAATATGTAGGCTTATTACAAAGGACTAAAAGACTTGATTGTAATAGATAGACGGCCATTGTGCTTTTCCATAGTAGAAGAACTTGTATGAGAATGATCGCTCGCTATCATTGTTGTCATTGTGTGCAGCATTGTACTATAATTAAGGGATTTCATATAGAGAGCTCTTCTGTAGATGAATCAGAATGGTGTAGCCGGGTGTAATTAATAATAATAATAATTAGATGAACAAGCTATTTTTACTGAGATGATGAAGACTCTGTAATATCGTGTGTACTTTGGTGTTCAAGTACTTTAAGTTTCATTCCCGGTATGACGATGCGTTGTTGTTAAAATTCCACCGCTTCGCAGTGGTTGCCGTTGTGGGACGTGTGCGGATCGAAGGATTGTTAGTAGGCAAAAGAGTGATGATGATGGAGATAAGAGAGTGAGATTCATTGTTGTCGTATAGTTTGATGAAGGAGGAGGAAATACCAGCATATTTAAGATTGTAAGCAATGCAAAAATGTACATGTCCTTACCATTATTATTGTTACTTACTGCTCCGACGCGACTGTATGTGTGCTCGTGCGTATTGTGAGATCCTTCCTTAATTGTTGTTATTCTCAGTTGAGTATTTAGCTAGTACACGATTGTTGTGATTCCAGCAAAATGTATTCATTCAGCTCATTGTGAGTTTTTGGGCCCATTCAATTATGATAATTGTTTGTTTCTATCCCGACTGTGGATTTTAAATGAAGCTTTTACATATGATGATGCCTCCTTTTTTTGGCTTTTTGTTGACTTGTATCTATGACATCCCATAAGAATGATAGAATTTAATTCAGTAAAGATTTTACTGTAATTTGACGACTTACGTTGCTCATAGAGGGGGTGAGAGCTGAGGAATGTGCAAATTTTATGTTAATATTTTTATTGTTCTTGTTTTGTGTCCTCACTGAGAGCTCTGTTGTTATTATTTTTATTATCTTTATTATTATTGTTGTTATTATTATGGAAACTTTGAGAAAGGATTTATCAGGGATTGAATGTACTAGAGTGCTTATGACATTTGTCGAGGATTTGAGAGTCCTTAGCCTTATCTAATACAAAAAAAATGCTTCCTGTCATCCATCATATTAGCCTTTTCCCAATTGATTAGATCAAAATAACTTTACAGATGCACACAAAAGATATTCCTTTTTCTCTTCTCTTCTCTGGGGGCTTTACTGAGAAATCAGCTTGACAAATGAACCAATGTAAAAGGAAACGGGAAGAGGGGGAGGAGAAGAAGAAAAACAAACGAAAAAAATATATAACTGTATTAATCAAATGTAATCAACTCAAATTCATTTTGAAAATGAGAATACTAAAAGTTGACGAAGTAATAAACTGATGATAAAAATTGCCCACATGATACCTCAGCAGCATGACAGTCTGTGAGCACATTCTAACCTGGTAGTTGCATTTTCTCGGGATCGCACAAAGAGCAACCTTCATTTGGGACGTTACAAGGAATCACCATACGACACGTCCCGTTTTGTTTACATTACATTTTATCACAAGGTATTTTTAAATGTTTATTAGCTTCTTTCCAGTGTAAATCCATTCACAAGTATATAGTCATTTAGGTTACATTATTATCAGGTATATGACAATAATAACAACGACATAGGAATTACAACAACAAAAGAAACAGCTACAGAGACAGAGCGAGGCTGGAGATTTTTCCGATAATAATTATATGCATAAACAATCAAAATAATAATTCTGCTTTCAACCGACCTAATAATGGCATGGAGTCATAATTTTTAAAAATTGCACACAAATACTACATGGGTTTTCTTCTATTAAATTCTAATAACAATTATTAGTAATGATATATCATATGCTTACATAGACCGTTTGAAATATAGATTAATCATGATAATTTGTATAAAACATCTAGATTTTTCTTCGCACTAAATTACATTCATTACGACAATGTTAGACATACCTCCCAAAAAACAGTACCAGACAAGAAAAAGAGACGCTAAATCTCATTGGTCAAACCCGGCTCTACTACATCCATCCCATGTGAAAAGTTTAAGCCGTAATCCGCACTAGTTCACGATTATTATTATCGCCAGCCAGCTCATGTATCCTTCGTATCGCCACCAGCTCATATGTCGTATCATCCTTTGGAGCTTTTTCATCTTGGTCTCCTAGCACGACCAACCACCAATCAATTCACACACTACTTATACTCACAGAGACACGTTAAGTGAAAATACAAGACGATGGGATTAAAAATACATTCGGTGGGCTTAACATTTAATTCTTGTGCTCGCGACACCAGGTCTTCTGCAGAGATATGCCTTACTTTAGGAAGGAAGGCATAGGAAACTAGAGGAGTGTGAAATAGCACCAGCTTCACACGTTTTACAGTAGAAGGCCTGAGTTTGGGGATCCAGGATCCTTCCTTTCTTTCCATGCCTACTGATTTTGTCAACGTCCTGCACAACTTCGCACACTTGTTCTAGGCTGGTAATAGGTCGAAATCATCTGACACGTGGACCATTGGAACGTGCAAATCACCTACAGCGGGAGTGGCTTTGGGTTCACACAAGCCAACTTCCTTTAATTTCCATTCCCAGTCCATTTTCTGCACTGCGTGCAAGGATTCAGCCTCGTTGTGATGTCGGAGTAGCATTGACTCCTAAGAGGAGTATTACATTAGCTAATGCTCTCATAATTTGTGTAAGTCATATTGACCTTGATTTGATACGATAAGAATGAAAACTTTAAGTTACCTTGATCTTGTCCCATTTATCATCCACGTCTTGTAACCAGCTGAGAAAGAGGCGACCATTATATCTGGATCTAGCATTCCGATCCTTTTCTTCTTGCTCGGGAGTAAGCAAGTTGTAAACCTAGGGGGAGAGAAAGGAAATGAATGGAAATACGATAACGACCGAATGTCATTATGAAACCACAATGCATACCTCCTGGTCCTTCAGTATTGTACACACTGAAAAAGGTAGAGCCTGGTTGGACAATGCCCGAGCAGCACGTCCATGCACTCGCAAAATCTCTTGCTCCACCGACAGTACAAGCTTCTCCTTCTCAACTAGATGTTGTATCCTTAACTTGTGCCTCTCTTTCTCCTGCTCAATGAATGTTTCCTTCATGAGGGGAGGTAAAGTCGGAGGAGGATTAAGTAGGGGTATTGCCAAGCGGGACTTGGCATTACTGGCTAAAACATACGTTCCTCGATTCATCAAGTAGTCCTTAAAACCTTGTGGAGGTTTCGGAGTGACTGGGAATAAGTTTTTCCTCCGTCTTTCAATCTATAATCACAAATGATTCCCAAGTTCATTCATGGATGAAATCCCAAATTTTAAGCCATGTGGTTTCTTAAATTATTTTAAAAAAACTCACCTGTTTCCGGATATTCAGATACATCTCAAAGCAGTTTAGAATTGGTTGGTCATGCGCCTGATTAGACCCTTGATTCGGCACAGAGTCCGCCGCGTCTCCTGATGTACTGCTAGAGCTGGAATTAGCTGGTGTGACTTCCTTGTTGTTTGGTTTGATCTTCCGCTTCCTTGGATGGACATCCACATTAGAGCCTTCTGCATTTTCAAGCTTGTCCTGCAGTTCTTGCTGCTTTCCCTACACAACAACCACAAAGAGAATTTGGTTGGTTAATGTCGTCACAATGATCTCAATGTCACGAATGAATTCCTATGAAATTACTTGAAGAGACTGGTCGGATGAGACTTGATTTCCATTCTCCTGTTGACTTGGTGATGGACAGTTACTTGTTTTCGGAGAACTGCCCGTCCCAGCCGGAGAGTTGGGAGTAGCGCCAGAAGAAGAGTTGCTGTTATTGGAGCCACCACGTTCGTGATTATTATGTGCATGCCGCTGTGAACTCCTTGTTACTCTAGTAGGCTTTCCCTCCCTTTCCTTCTCATCAGTTCCACTTGCAGTGCTGCCATTACTACCACTTCCGACTCCGGACAGGCCAGCTGAACTAGACAAACCACCAGATGTTCCACTCATGTAAGAATTGTTCCCTTTCGTCGACTCTTTTCCATCCTTTGAGTATGAGCCGCTTTGACTGCCAATTGTAGCGGAATCCTTGCCAGAGGGTTTCTCCTTATCTTGGGACACACTACCAACGCTTCCCGGACTGGAGGAGGATGCATTGGACAAAGCTGGACTGCCTGACTTCTCAGCATGTTGTGCTGCGGACGCGGTCGAAGTTGATACACCGGATCCAGTCATACCAGAGCCAGCCACTCCGGAAACAACTTGGGATGACGAACTTCCAGAGCCAGTGCCAACTCCTGCGGCCAACTCTGACGCACCACTGGCATTCCCACCGACATCACTTGTGGTTACATCCTCCGCCGAATTTCCGCCTCCAGTAGAGGTAGAAGATACAGGCGTAGAGCTCACATTAGACGATGAATTTCCAGTATTATTAGGGCCTTGGAACTGTCCAGCAGTCTGTACAGTCGGACTTGATCTTGAAGAAGAGCTTTCGCCAGAGGCTCCACCACCAGCATTACCAGTTCCTGTCTGGTTCTTGGCAGCAACACCTGATGATGCAGTAGTACCACTACCAGAATCAGTAGTTGATGAAACAACATAAGCAAAGCCTGAACCAGCTGAATGTTGAGTCGTGTTCGCACTATCTGATTCAGTTACACTGCTGTTCGAACTCGACGACGATCCAGTTCCATGTCCCGGAGTTACATTCCCATGTACGTGGGACTGCAAAACAATTTTTATTGGAGGTACTTTCGGAGCTGGACTCCCTACAGGACCAGCAGCATTAGCTGATAAACTGGGTGTACCGGAATCAACTTGCTTAACTCGGGCACCAGAAAACGTGGATGCGTCCTCACTGGTGTTGGATGAACATTCTGTTTCCATCGGCTGTGACTGACCATCCCTTTCCCACGTGGATGATATTCCAGCTCCAGTGAGAAATGAGCCCCCTGAATCTCCACCTCTTCCTGATGATGGAGCATCACTACTATTTCCACCACTCTGGTGTGGAGCAGGGGAATTGGATGCAGCGGATTTCTCGCCACTACTTTTGGACGTTGAAACGGACCCAGAGGATCCGCCTTTCCCTTGTTTTGTCACTCCACTACCCCTTGAGCCTCGACTACCACTATTGGACGATGAGGACACTGGAGTAGAACTTCCGGAATGGGTAGAAACGGGACTATCTTCACCTTTCGCTTCCTTCCTCATTTTCTTCCTTTTCGGATCACCACTCGTTTCCGAGTCAACTGGTTCAGCACCCGCACTTTGCTGATTGCTGGATGTCAGAGATTCTGACGGTGGACGTTTCATTCCAATTGATGGTGTGGTACTCGTAGTACTGGATGTGGTACCTGATCCTCCACAAGCTGTTGTAGTGGTCGTCAATGTTACTTTTCCACTAACGGCAGCTGAAGAAGTTGTAGTCGAAGAACTAGAATTGTCTTCTTTATTAGAATTTACTGAGGCCAAAACGCTTTCTGATTTCGTAGTCTGCTGATCAGCTAACGGAGAGGACCTAGCCGGAGAACTGTTACTCACATCCTGTTGCGAATGTGATGACAGCAAAGGACTTTTATTTCTTTTCGGCGGCGTGGGTGTTCGAGCTCCTACTGTTGAACTTGTACCACCCACAGATGAGTTTCCAGATCCAGTTGTGGATGCTGTTGTTACTGTTGTTGTAGCTGCTGCTGTTGATGTCGCCCCGGATCCCGAAGTTGACGATGTTCCTTGCGATGAGGATGATGTAGAAGAATTGTTTTTCTCTAACGATTTCTGTGTTTCAGGTTGTGAATCTGCGCGAGATGGAGGAGATTCTGTGCTCTCGTCTGCTTTTGATGAAGCATCCATAATTATATCATGAACATCTGTAATAATGATAAATAGAATGGGTGAGTATATACAGGGGATTCCATGCAATACATCGCCCCGTAAGTTTATAAAAAAAACACCAAAATCTCAAAGAGAATTGCAACCACTTAAGAATAAAAATAATTTGGAAAGCAAGCTCCAACTCACATTCAAAATTAAATGAAAGAAACCGACAATATCGTGAATAAAATCACATGCATAATAAACCAACAATCTTCCATGCTCATCTTCACAACAAATTATCTTACAAACTCAAATACAAATTATTATTTACACATTCACTTAAAATTAATGTACAGTACCTGCTGCTAGTAGTAGAAGTAGTAGTAGTAGTAGGAGCAGAAATTAGAGTGAATCCAGCAGATCCAAGATTTCAAGCAACAATCTTATATATGTATATTTTTTCATACAATTAAACAGGCATTTCCTAAGTCAAACATTTTTACAAGTCTAAAAAAAATGCACTACACAACACAATTATTGCCAACATATGCGGGCACAACTTGAATGAATGACCGCATATATTTAATAATAATACTTGATCCTCAGTAAATCAGCTCATACACATGCATGAATGGTGACAAAATATCCGATTCGCAAACACCATTCAATTTCTCATCCACATAGCAAATTGTCACGTCTTCCGCAATTTTAATAAATAATGTTAAAAAAATGTACAGCAGAGATGTTCATACATCCACAAACTATACAAGTGACAAATCAATGCAAAAAATCTGAGACAGCCATGCGATGGTCACTAAAATTCCAGTATCATCATCATCATCATCACAAAGACAGGAAAGGTCACAAGGGCTCATGCAAACAAAAGGAGAGAAAAAGAGATACCAACACAGACACACACACACACGCACAAATTCAAAGGGTAAAGCAGTGGAAAAAAATTCGGTGATTCAGAAGGATATGATGATGGGACAGGAGGAATAATAATAATGAATGATGATTAATATTATGATTAATTAAGAGTTACTTTGGCTGTTAAAAAATGGGACGACACAACAGGAGAGTCGTCAGTCCCTGTTCCCCTTCAGACGAGCCGGTGTGATAAATCATGTTGCCACCACCACTTTTTTCCTCAAAACACTTTTCCCCACTCTACAATATATATTCTATTAGTGAATTAGAAATCTCTCAAAAATTCTCTAAAAATAATACCATCAACAATTATTTTCCAACTCTCTCTCTCTCTCTCGTTACTGCGACGCGACTCAAAACTTATGTGAGAGGGCTCTATTTACTAGTAAACCTATACGAATGTATGTAGCCCATCTGAGAGACCTGGATTACGTAGTACTCGTCGAACCTCTTCTCACAACTACACACACGTACACAAAACACGACCAGTAGAATGGAGCAGTAGTGTGAGTGAGTGAGACTTGTCGTGGGATATTATGGAGCTTGGAAGAAAAATCTGAGAGCAATGTCGCTTTCCAAACTAACTAGAAAAAATAGCCAGTTGGCCCTTGGTCTACCTGAATTATTCCAAATTATCAATCCACAATCCTCCGGCTCCCTTAAGGTCAATTTCTCTTTGTCCACCTGGTCACGGTCAAGGACTCGTTTGCATCATCACGAGAGACTTGTGACCACCGCTGCTTCCTCCAACTCACATGATCGCCCAAACGTCCTCAGGGGCCTTCCCAGTGGCTTCTTAAAGCAGCGCCATTTTCAAAATCATCTGAATTTTTTGCGAAAGGTAAACTGCAATTATTAGTATGAAATTTGGTGCGGAAATCAATGGATTTTGCTGCTCAAATTAATTCTTTTGACTACTCTAAAAGGAATGTGTTTGTCTTCAACAATGAACCTGTAGAATGATCGGCACCTTTGACGTGCAGCTGATGACACCAATAATTCATTCAGTTGAAATGACAAAATGTTACAGAAATGTTGAATGCTTTTTTTTTATGGGACTTCCAGTGCGAACGGGAAATAGAGGCGAATAGGAATCTAATCAGACAATTGCATACATCATCAAGGAGGTGCCAGGAGAAGAAGCAGGATAATGATGACGATAAGAATAAGAGAGATGATGATAAAGATGAGAAGATTTCATCATTGATTGTCAAAGCCTTTGTCTGGATGGTCTTGGCATACATGTAATATTGAATTAGGAAAATTTGATTATGTCACCATTGAAAGAGCAAAAATGTTTGTAGTAGGTATTAAGATTGGGTATAAAGGGGTGTTGCATATTACGTAATTGCAGGACCATTGCTGTCATCTCGTTGTTGTTTCCGGGCTCGAATCAACCCGAGGTAGTACTTGAGAATCTTTTGACTCTTTTCAGGATGGCTTTTCACATTTTTATTAAGTTGGTGGATTTTGTATGCAGATTGTTCGATGGGTGTCATGGAACGAATTTGTGTATCATATGCTGGCCAAAGGAGAAGTTCAGGAGATTATTGTACGACCGGACAGCGAAATCGTCACGATTATTTTGCACGATGGAGCTGTGGTTAAAGGAAGGAAGGTGGGTTTTAGATGGTACTGTGTAATGGAATGTGAAGGAGGTGGTAACTATGGTGATTATTATTATTATTAAGGTGGAACACAAGACTTACCATATGAATATAGCGGATATCGCCAAGTTTGAAGGGAAGTTGAGAACAGCGGAGGATCGACTTGGGATCCGTCCCGATGCAAGAGTTCCTGTCATATATGAGCGTACGTCGGACACGGCAGGCAAACTGTTAGGGTCCATAGTCATCGGTGTGTTACTACTTGCCTTCCTATCCAGGACGAGGTCATTCAGGAGCCCCATCAGCATGGACTCATTTGTAAGTTTGCTGACGAAAATTGTACCGACATTTCTTACATGATCCTTTGAATTGCTTTAGATGCAAATGGGAAAAGCAAAATTTACATTAGTTGAGCCGAAAACGGTTGGAAAAGGTGTAAAGTTTGATGATGTTGCTGGTCTGAAAGAAGCCAAGCAGGAGGTCATGGAGTTTGTCGATTACCTCAAGCGTCCAGAGTTTTACAAGAGTTTGGGAGCGAAGGTAATAATTACAGTGGCAGATGATGGCTAGTTCATGGTGATACAAGTGTATTGCCTTCACAGGTTCCCAGAGGGGCTATACTCCTTGGTCCTCCAGGATGTGGCAAAACTTTGTTAGCTAAAGCAGTAGCCACAGAAGCTGATGTGCCATTTCTGTCAATGAATGGATCTGAATTCATTGAAATGATTGGCGGTCTGGGTGCAGCTCGAGTCAGGTAAAGCATATGGACTACTTTAGTTTGACTGCTGCTGTACTTATCATTATCTTGGCATTTGTATTTCAGAGACCTGTTTAAAGAAGCTAAGAAACGAATCCCTTGTATAATTTATATCGATGAAATTGATGCTATCGGTCGGAAGAGAAGTGGAGATGGAGGGGGTGGTGGAGGTGGTAGTGGTGGAGCTGCTGGTGAATCGGAGCAAACTCTCAATCAATTACTCGTGGAAATGGATGGTATGGCAACCAAGGAAGGAGTTTTAGTTCTTGCCTCCACTAACCGTGCTGACGTACTGGACAAAGTAAGTGTCCCTTGTTGTGAAATAAATGTCAAATTTTTCCGCCTCATGCTTTCATTTCCTCTTCGTAGGCTTTACTTCGACCTGGTAGATTCGATCGGCACATCATGATCGACTTGCCAACACTTGAGGAAAGACGTGAAATATTTGAGTACCACATGAAAGCTATCCGTTTAGAGGACATTCCTAGTGTGTACTCTAGACGGATGGCGTTAATGACCCCCGGATTCAGTGGTATGTTTATGCCTCGCATATGTAAACAGCATTCATTCTACAGCGCGTCTAAATGACAATTTATCTTAACTTTTAGGTGCTGATATCGCTAACGTATGCAACGAAGCAGCCTTGCACGCAGCTCGTGAAAAGAAGAAATCTGTACGTCGATCTGACTTGGAGTACGCAATTGAAAGAATTGTCGGAGGGATCGAAAAACGGTCCAAGGTGAGGTCCCATGGTTCAGAAAGTTCCGTTAAGGTCGGCCAATCAATCTGTCTTTTATGCAGGTCATGTCGCCAGCAGAGAGGAAAGTGGTGGCTTACCATGAATGTGGACATGCTCTTGTTGCATGGATGCTGAAAACAACGGACGCCTTACTTAAGGTTACAATCGTACCCAGAACAAACCACGTGCTAGGCTTCGCTGCATACGTTCCTAGTGACAAGAAGTTATATTCTGATGAAGATGTAAGTCTATTTTGGTCTGTCTTCTTCATAACGGACTGATAACGATTATATCCATATAATATTAATACAAAAACTGTTCCTGCAGCTCTTTGAGAAAATGTGCATGGCTCTCGGAGGTCGTGTTGCCGAGTCATTGACGTTTAATAAAGTGACAACAGGAGCGCAGAACGACTTGGAAAAGGTGACGAAGATGGCATACGCACAAATCCGACAATTCGGAATGAGTAAATCCGTCGGTCTCATGTCCTTCGAAGATTCAGAGACATCAACAGGAACGAAGAAGCCTTTCAGTAGGAAATTATCTGCGCTTATGGATGATGAAGCCAGAAAACTTGTAGCTCGTGCATACATGAAGACTGAAGAAGTTCTCAAAGCCAACGCTGATAAACTCGAGCTGGTGAGCAAAAATATCATCCTCAGCAACTGACTTTTTTAATTTTAGTAAATGAAAATTCGTTTCCCTTTCAGCTGGCCACAGAACTGCTGAAGAAAGAGACGTTAAATTATGACGAAGTTGAAGCCATAATTGGTCCACCGCCATTCGGAAAAAAGAGGCTTATCGATGCGGATGAATTCGAAGCTACTGTCCGTCAGGCAGGCGAAAGTCCATCGTCGTCTCCTCCTTCAGATGGCGCGGAGCCAACTCCAGAAGAACCTCCATCATTACAGTAGGTTTTGTTAGACTAAAATGACTGTAGTTTTGTATAGCGACTGAAAGATGTAACCGGGGATAGCAAGTATTTCCCAGTTGCAAATCGGTGGGATCACAAGATGAAATCTAGTTCTGTTTACCTCCTCGACTCTACTTTGACGCTTTGAATTTCCTCTACTCTATCTCTGTATTCTCTGAGACAATCTTGGGAATATCCAAATATCTAAAAGTAGAATTCAGACCAGGACTCCTAATGCATTATAATTATATATATTATGAAATCCAAAATTTCTTCTACAGGAAAGCCGCGGAAGCCAGCTTCAAGTCTCTTTTCAAAGCCTTACAACCCTCGTAGTGATTGAAGATTTTATCAAATGCTTTGCATTCAACCTTGTTGTCAAAGAAGGAAAAAGTCAGTGTGATAAATAGTTGTCATGCTCTTCATATTAGTCAGACACTCATACAAGTGTTCGTTACGAAATAAAGCGTACATTATAAACATGTTGATCCCACTAAAGACAACTGTGAGTGAATGTTTTTTTCCTCAGCTAATGGTTTTGGGTTCCATCAACCTGTCAGTACCATTCCGAAGACATAAAACTTCCACGGAGGTTTACAATTCAAGATGCTTCCAAAACCAAGGGACAGCGAAGGGATGAGTTAAATGGTTCCATCACCACAACCTTCTCCCGCTTCATATCACACACACACACACGAGTATCATTAACGACCAAAGCAGAAAGGGAATGCAATTCCCTTTCTGGGCTAGCCAGCCCTGACTGGAACAGACCTACAAGCTTCGTCCCACGCAAGACACGACTGCAGAAGGAAAATGGAAACATTTACAACGTGTCACCAATTCTAAAGTGCTAAATTCACATGATCTGTTTGTATTGTCGAAAGTATCTTAGCGGTAGCTTGTGAAATGTAACCAGAGTCCTCATAATGTAGTGACCTTATGCGACTGAAGGCTGAGAAGAGGAATATCACCGAGTTGTAAGTTATTTTCCACAAGGGAAATATATGGAACGTGCTGAATATGCTTTTAGAAGGTGACAGTGTATTCATTAGGAGGAGCGGACACAATGGTCCTGATAGCTACGGGTTTTTACCATATCGATTAGAACATGACGCATAGCGTATCCTGGTGCTCAAGCTGAGGTCGTTTTGCAAAAATATCCAAGAAATGAAGACGAAGAAGGAGGGATTATTTTTTGTTTGAATAATAATTGAAGCTTTTAACTAGTTTTTTTACTTCACGAAACACAGCTGCGCCCATAGTCTTGCTGGAAAGGAGTGTCACGTTTATCCCCTCTATACCTGCACCCATGCTCTTCGTCTTCATCTACTCCTTTGAAATGAGCATGTATGAAAATCCTCCAGGACAGTGGATGGATAGGGATATAAAAACTGAGTAATTTTCTACACGATAGGATGACCCAGCAAGGTGGACTGTGCAGGTCTTGGTTCCATCATGTTGTGTGTGAGTGTGTGAAAAATAAAGTGATAATCCACAGTGACTTGGCTTATGGACAGGTGACTGTAGCTGATTATGGTGAGAGCGAGAGACATGAGTGGCTTTTAGCTACCAAGAGGACAGTATGGCTTATTTATTATTTACCTTGGGAAGCCGGCAGATCATCACACATGAACCTTTTTTGTTCACAAAGAAGTATTTCTTTTCAAAGGTTCGAGAGCGAGGAGGTAAAAATCCAACCAGGCAATGGATAATGACTGTGTAGAAATTAAAGAAACTGGTACCCGACCAGTGTGGAAAGGATTTTCTGACTTCCAATGGCTGTAATTATAGTATGAGAACAAATCTTGCAACTCTTCATCATCCCTTGTCCATGTGCTGTTATTGTGTGCATGCATTGTGGAATTGT
Source organism: Deuterosminthurus bicinctus (assembly GCA_034698825.1). NCBI lineage: Eukaryota > Metazoa > Arthropoda > Collembola > Symphypleona > Bourletiellidae > Deuterosminthurus > Deuterosminthurus bicinctus. The sequence continues at coordinate 7,605 of JAQIWI010000588.1, read as the reverse complement.
GTGTTGTACAACAATCGTCCCTGTGTGTGAGTCTGTATTATACAAGCCATGTGTGTCTGTATGCGTGTGTTTCACATTCATACGGCCTTCTCTTTCTACAGTCCCTCTGCGTTCACTCAAGTCCTGACTACAATTTGTCTAGCAAGGAGGAAAAATGCGATCGTTTATTGCGTGATAAAACTCTCGGAGAATTCATCATGATGTGGAAGAATCCAGCACTTTACAATTCTCTCCTCCTTACTCTCTCTCTCTCTCTCTCTCAACCCTCCCCACAAATTATGTCTCTTCTGTGTATTAGTCATAATTCACTTGTCTTTTATTACTACATTCCACTTGATTTGCGTGCAGGCTTCTCATAGTACCTACACACACACACTGTCCATTCTAATATACTCACAACTTGTGTATTAAGAAGTCGGGAAAAATCACTACTGCTTTTCATCCAGCCAGAGAAGGAAGACCTTCATCCTCCTCCTCGTCTTCTTCTTTCTCATGGAATCAACAAAAACAACAGCAACGACATTCCTCTCGCACAAATACACACACACACATGCATAGACTCAACAAGCCTGAAGGAATCAGGTGTTCTTCTTATCCATGTATATATTCCCCCTGAAAAATGTTCAGCCTGATGGGGCACCTCCATCATTAGGAAGGGCCAAAGACAATCTCCTTTCCATGCTTGTTGTAAATATAGCAGAGAGCAATATGACGACCCACCTGCTGGACATTATCATCATGAGACATATATTGAACCCTTTTAAGCCCAGCGAAGCCCTATTGAAGGCCGAGCGAGAGAAGATATATGTCCCCCTGATTCAGGCCACCTTAAAACAATATGGACCTTATGATGAATGAATCCCTTATCAAGCTCACCTGCTATAGTTTATGTGCGTAAGGATTTTGGACGGGGTCTTGTGGGACGATGTGTGCGTCCTTTTGGGAGCTTTGTAAAAGACGAAGAATGTAATAATGAAGTCGTATTATTGAGACTGTAAGGATCGGACGGATGTTGGGCATGGGCTAATGGAGGCGTTCGGAAGTCAGTGCTTTGATTTCTATAGGATTTATTTCTCTCTGTATTCATCTGTATGTGCGTACGTGTGTGGATGTTAAGTGGGACTGGGGTTGTGCGTAGGTAAAATATTTTGGATGTCATCATTACCAAGAAGGCATAAAGCTTTTGACCTGTAGCAAGAAAAAGATAAAAGGGAGACCAATAATCTGGATGGAGCGTATTATGTTTTCCATACATACACATGTGTGTGCGTGTGTTTTCATATGTACAAATATATATGCAATGTATTGTAGACAAAAATATAACAGAAGCAATGAGCCTTTTCCATCCCTTCTACGGGACTGAGGGAGGGAAAGACAGGAGCAGAGATATAGAGACTTTAGGGGAAACGAGAGGATTCTCTCTCAGGTGGGCCAGCCCTGAAGACGAATACCTGAGTAAAATAATGAGCTGTTGAAGAATGGAGACCCTTAGAATAAGGTGCAGGAACAACTTGCCACAGTCGCTTCCTTCTCTCTTGATCACAGTAGTCGGTTTTATGGCTGGGAGCTTTTTCTCCAAGCCAGAGCTCTGTGTATTTTGTTCTTGACTTGTTTTGTTCCTCTGATTATTTTGCATTCATTCATCCCTTTTAGAGCTGGACGAGATAATAAACAAAGTGGAAGAAGAGTTGCTCCTGTACTCATCACATCACAGTTAGGGCTAATGGATTAGCCTCAGTGTCTTTGTGTCCTGCGGAGCTTTGTGAAGCGATTGTTCTTGTTCATTTGTTCACCAGTGCGTTTGCCTATTTCTTGAGCATTAAACCGTGCTGTTCATTTGGACAACATTTCATGGAGTTGTCCATGAGATTCATTTTGGTGTGCCAGTGCATTGGATTGTCCATTTGTTAAGTAAGACATTGAATTGCCTATTTTTCATGCACTGGATTGAATTTTGTATTGGATTTGCACCTGAGAGTTGGTGTGGTGCAAATGTGGTGCATTCTGCTGTGTCCCATCAAAGGAGTAGAAAATTTTAAAGTGAATCGTGTGTCCACCTGTGCCGCCTGTCACACTTGGTTCCTCTCACACCTTTTCCCCAATTAGAATCAGAAGGAAATTAGTGTGAGGAAAAATAGTCATGAATGAGAGTGATCATGTGAGACAATAAGGGGGTCGTGAGTGAGGAAGAGGACGACGAAGAATAGTTGTGCACCAAGAATAGTATACACAATGTCGTGGATAAGGCAGTTCGAGGAGGATCATCAGGAAGGTGCGGTCAATAAGTGAGGACCATATAGGATCATCGAGAGAGCAAAGAAGAAGAATACAGATTGGGACAACCAACGCAAATACGCTTTTTTATATTCCCCCATCCATCCACACTTGTTCATCGTCTTCATTCTCAATAACTCTCAGGTGTGCACACACAAACACACACTGCTCCTTCTCCTTCTTATGCCTGCAAGTAATAGAAAGATGAGGCTTATATGACTCTTCTCCTTTTTCTTCTTCTCCTTTGTCCCTTTAGTCTTATGAATGTAGTGAGCTTTACTTTACGTACTACTACGTGCTTTATGGTTTTCATGACCGTGTGGTCAATACATGTACAACATTGGGTTTCAAAGGGGCAGAGAGACGCTCACATATTAACATCCCTGTATGTTGTTCACCTTATGCATTTTCATAGCACCGTCCGATTCATTCACGTCTTCCCACAAGTGACTGCAGGAAAACTTTAAATCCTCCTCGCCTCATTTGACAATTGAGAAAAGGAATTTCCCCACTAGTCCGCTTGGATTCGCCTGTGAAATTGTAATTAGAGCAGCTGATTTGTGATTTTTATTCCTAACTAAACTGGCGTTGGCAAGTTGTGCTGTTATTTCAGTGGTGCTTTCTTAAAAATCAATAGTTGTTTCAAGTCACTGGCTAGAATTTACGTGCAATTGGCCATCTTGAACCATGTAAATATTTCAAGATTTCTCCAGTTATCTCACACCAACTACTTGGTGACCGTGTGCGGAAGTGTATGTTGAATTATATCGGATTACGTATAGTGATACTTTGTAAGTTTTTCAATCGATCCAGCAGGTGCTGGTGGTGGGAGGGATGAGACTTGGTTGATTCGATCAGATTCTATATATATACAAATAAATGGATAATGAATTCATATCTGAGGGTGTCGCAGTGCCCCCAACAAACCTCACAGAAGTAGTATTTTTCAGGCGCGGACAACATGTCACATGTGGACTGTAGAATTTAAAGGGAAAAGCACAAAAAGTTTCATTTCACGCGGAAGCATGATGGAGGCTGGTGGGGAAGGGTTGAGGTCGTTTGAGCATTTCGAGGATGAGTATGAGGAATTGGCAAGTGATTTTGGAAGGGAAGAGACTTGGAGGACTTTGGAATTTAGTTTTCGTCATCTTACAGCCGTAATCAGTGCTGAAGTGATGACGATGTTTCAGTGGTGGCATTCAGGGCGCCATGCAGTCTACAAGAATCTTATGATTATACACAGTAGTCCGCCCTTGTGTTTATCCGTTACATTATACACATGCAGAGGGAGGCATGTAAAAAACATGAGTCTTTTTTCCAGGTGATAAATATGCAAAAAATGCAGGAGATGAATTTTCAATGGAGACTGTGGATGTGTGTGGTTCTCTTGATCATCTGACTTTCATTCTCATAATGCTTAATAGCATGGTAGAAGGCAAGAGAATTTGGTAGGGGTCATGCAAATACACTGTAGAATAGGGCATAATTTTCACACTTTTAGGCATCATTTTAGGATTTCTTTGCTTTATCGAGTTTTACATGTACCGAGTTTTCTAGCCTTTAAATGCACTGTCAGTTTTCAGGCAATAAAATTAAGTGTTGAAGCTACAGTCATTAATTTTCTGGAGACAGCGTCAGGTTCAAAGTTCTGCTTTATGTTTCCCACTGCGACTATTTTTGGTCTCTTGTGTAGTGATTGTACGTAACGTTGGACGTGACATGTTGGATGCGGGGAGGGAGATATGGACATGTTTGATGGCATGAAACATTGTAATTATGTGTGCGTAATTAGGAAGCGACAGGATATCCCAGGCTGGTCATGTCTACTTTGTAGTTTCCACGGTATTTTCATAGATTTCTGGCAATTATGAAGGATTTTCACACAGATATATACAAGGCATAGAAAAGGGCGTCCCATGAAACCGCACCAACGACAAGCCTCACACACGACTTACACGGGTCATAGTGCCTTCAATCAACACACACTTCACATGCGGAGACATTGAGGACACACACGGACCTTAGGATGTGCCTCTGCGTGTAGAATACGAAGTGTTTCCTTCGGGTGAAAGAATTTGGACAGTGAGTTACACACACGCAAGGATGCATCCAAGTTGGGATAAAAAATCTCAGTTTTGTCAGCGTGTTTGTGTACTGACTGCCCGTTTGAATATTGTGTTCATATGCTTAAGAAGTCGAGTGTATGTGAGTGTCTAGCGGAATTATGGCATGTTGAAAAGATGGATGGAGAGGAACGAGACTGAGAGATTACGGATCAAGTTGAGTTTCACGATTATTAGGAGATCCTGTAGAACGTCATCATGATCATGCTGTTACGTAGGATAATACACAGACCGAGAGAAGAATATCATTTGTATTTTTTAGCCATCATTGTGTTTACAGGCATGCACAAGCTGCGTAGATTCATACATGATATTGCTTAATTTTATTCAACGTAAGCTCACACCTATGGACCGTCCGTTTTATTCACCTTGTGCAGTACTCATTTAATCCCATACGAGCACTATAGAGTTGATCAGCATCTTCATCTTGACCTTGTATTCCTTCCCAGATTCAACGTATTTTAGTGTGAACAAGACAGTAAGGTAGTCAATGCCATTTGTGTCTCTACACGAGCTCGCAATTTTAATGCACTAGTGCTGACAACATTGTTGCTGTCGGTGTTCAAAATCAGTTGTTTGAGACGGCTCTAAGCTGCTCAAGGTTTGGCATACTAAGAGTGACGTGAAAAGTTACGGTCAATAGAGGTGAGGTAGGGCTCAGATAGTTGGGTGGGTGATGGGAAATGAGGCTATAGCGTTGAAACTTTTCTTTTAGACCATTGACCTTTCAGAGCCTGTGTCACCTGAAATATTGCGCTTGATTAACTCTCATGTCTTCCTTTTTCAGTTTTCAGGAGAAGACGCAGAGGATCAGTTGAAAAATGAGTAAAAGGACAACGACTGGGAAGATGTCGAAGACGAGAAGAGGACTTGGAGTGATGTGCATTAGCACGGTGGCAGCAGTAATTCTGCTAGCAGTTAGCATTGATTTAGTCAGCTCGTGTAACGAAGCCGTATGTGCCAGTATAGTGTCAAAATGTACCCTTACACAGTCTTGTAAATGTGAGCTAAGGAATTGTTCCTGCTGCAAGGAATGTTTTGACTGTCTCAGCTACCTTTACAGTGAATGCTGCTCCTGTGTTGGTGAGTTGAATTCTTCTGTAGTAAGAAAGAGACATGAGAGAGAGAGAGAAAGAGAATGAAAAAAAAAGATCTCAGAACTTGCTTCTGGATAATTGAAATGTCAGACGGAGCATGTTGCTACTCTCGATCACATTACGTTGAGCGAGCTGTAGAAGGATGATGATGAGATGATATACTATTGTTTATTACCCTGAATATGAATTGCAGAGTTGTGTCCCAAGCCAAATTCAACGAGCCAGGTGATGATGCACAGTCAGGTGGGAGACTTGAAGGAGCCGATGCCAGACTTGTTTAATATACTGACCGAAGAGAAGGATTTACAAGGCAGATGGTCAACTTTTACTTATCCCATTGACATTGATCAATCTTGGTTTCAGCCACCGAAGCCGGAGAGTGCTTCGGCCAGTGTTTACTGTAAGTGGAACCAATTAAATGTGTCAATTTATGCCCCAATGAACCCGCAATGAATGGCCTGGGAAAGCCTCGGTTCGATAAATCTTGAGCTTGCGCGTGCATTTGTCTTGTAGTGTAATGTGTGTGCTTGACAAGTCCCTATTCCGCTCCAAACCTCTCAATAAATGCCCTTTCTAATGAAAATCCATGGGATTTAATAGCCGTTGCAGATGGGAAAATCATCGTGGATCCCACCAGGGATGTGGTCACCGTCAACTGCACCGTGGCATACATGTCACAGTGCATGCCGTTGAACAAATGTAAGAATTCCTGTCACTCCATGGGAGCTTCATATTTCCGCTGGTTTCATGACGGTTGCTGCGAGTGCATCGGCAAGACGTGCATTAATTATGGGATTGATGAGAGCAGGTGAATCGTCTATTTAAATTTACATAAAAGTTCCTTTCATCTATTCCTTTTTCGAATAAGTAATGAGACTCAACTTAATTGCCTTCATCCACAGATGCTCCGGCTGCTCTTTGGACGACGAAGCGGAAGATGATCCTGTGGATGTGGATCCAACCGAGGAATCAAATCCATCTTCGATCAGTTTAAATGAACCCGACGGTGGACAGATCCAAGCAGATTCCGCGGCAGCGGCAGATTAGAGCCAACCAATTGTGTATGCAATTAAGATGCCAATTATATTATCTTTTAATTATATAAGACAAGAGAGGTGGAGCAACGTACCAGATTGCTTCTAAATCTGTACAACAGCCGACTATGTATTATGCTCAGTAATGGGCAATCCTGGAATACATATTCCAGGATTAGGATTATTCCGTAATCCACAGGGATCTAAATTCTATTCCAGCTTTCAGCCCAAAAAATATTCATATTCCCAATTCAAATCCAACTTTCGGAGTTTGTCAATTCCAATATTCCTAAACCAGGAAGATATAATACTCCATAATTATATTTCATATGACAGATGATCAATTTTTACTCATAGTAGGGCGAGACTACTAACTATGCATCTTCATTGAAAATTTTCTTTCTAATTATTGTCGACCTCAGAAATTTTTTACAAACTCCATGTCTGCAGTTTTTGAAAGCCATCAAAAGGTTATAGCAATAATTAAAATGCAACCTGAGTGAGATTAGAGTATTCTGGAATACAATCCAAAAGGGGGTGCTGAATTATAATCCCTTCTCCATAAACCGTCAATTTGAAATAAATCCGATCCGTTGCAGTTCGAATTTTATCCCATTCCATTGTCCCATTCCCTAAAATGTTGGATTACATATCACCGAATTATACCCAGCCGAACTTTTGTATATTCATAGGAACAGTCCGTACAGCAATGATTACTTCAGTCGTTGAGGATCATGCGGGATTTATCCCTCATGATCGTGACTATAGTGAGCCAAGAGATTGAACCTGAAGGCCAGTGGGCAGGTTGAAACATTAGTTCCCCGATGCCCCACAGATTCTTATGAGTTATGATGATACTTTTGTGTAGAAGATTTCAGTAACGTTCTCGGAGCTTAAGGAGGACAAAAGAATGTATTAAGCCTCGAAAGAAATAATGTTGCATTTTAATTCCGTACTCTCGGATACTTTTTTATCGATTTAAATACTGTCACTTAATGATTTTAATTTGTAGGGCTTATATGATACACAGGTTTAGTGTATGTATTTTAATAAATGATGTCAGCCTGTAATAATGGT
>JAQIWI010000587.1:0-27106 GCA_034698825.1 Deuterosminthurus bicinctus | reverse complement strand
GGACAAGTGGTTGGCATTTTCATTCTTGTGCTTATTGGGCTGAATATCTGCGGCTGGACGTACTTCATATTTACAATCATTTGGCCGTACGATGCTGTCTACAGTTGGACAGATTTTTGTGTCATAATGGTGCAGTTTCTGCTGCTGGTATTTGTCGGACACACCCTTGAGAGTCAGGTAAGACCAGAAGGATAATTCAAGGGTGCTCTAAGGTTTCTTTTTGGAAACGATTTAATTGCAACATAACCTATAATTTACTCATTTTTCCAGGTGAAGACAAAGCGGGAGGAACTAATCGAGGTTCTCGTATCCTACAACTCAGCAGCATTGTTCAGGCGATCTAAGGTTATATAAACTTTAAAGCTTCTTAAATCTGGCATAGGATTGACTCAAACTGACTGGATGTTTGTAATAGTTATTTGTGGTCGCAACCCATGCAGCGGAGTGGGACTGGAGTCTAACTGCAGGATCTTTCTTTAAAGTCAACTTGTATTGTGCTCCTGGGGTAACCAGATTGTTGACCAGAATTATTTAAAATGATTGTGCTTTTGGTGTAGTCCTCATTATTAAAGAGTATTTTGACGTTTTTCAGATAATTGGTGCCTTGACAACTTACACAATATTCATGGTTCAGCTGCAACTTTCGGAAGATGCATCCAAGGTTTGCAATAGTAGCACCATCCACCTGTGAAATCATTTTGGGCACCAAGGCAAAATTGTTAATCTCAGTTCTATGCAAGCCTCACAATGCAACGTGCACCATTAGAATTAAGGCAAATATTAAGCACAAATTCTTGATGTAGTAAAACGTTTGAAATAAAGCTGTGGACAAAGACTGTGATTGTTGGGATATTTCCGTGATAACATGCCTTTGGACTTTAGACGATGGAAAACTGTCCCACGGTTGACTGAACTTTCCTACCCCAAGTCACAAAAGGAGACACTTTGAACAAGTTTCTATCTGGGCATTCATTTATTTGAATTGGAATATTTATAAAGCATTCGCTTTCACTTGATCAGAACTTTAAAACTTCACACTTTTTTCTTATTCACAGCAGCTTATACAAACTCAAAATTGAACAATAAGTCTCGTCAGGACAACTACAGCTGTCTGGTGCCTATTCGAATGCACTATGGACTCAATAAATGTGTGGTGTGGGGCTATAATTGACTTGGATTCAACTTGAACAGTTGAAAGGAATGCTGAGTTTTAGTTTGACTTGGATAATGCTTTGGCATTTGTAATGTTAATGCTGGCAATATTGCCGGGAATATTTCCAAGGCAAATAATTAAAGAAATAATTGTATGACACATGAATAAGCCTTGATTTCTTGCTCGAATGTACTCAAGTTGCTTATTGCTGCAGGAACAGGACGGGCCATGATTAATTGCAGGAAATGACTCACTTAATTCTTGAGTATGGCAACAGCTTGTAGACGATGAAAGTGAGACGACGATGACCCGGGACTGAAACTGCTGAGAGTGACCTAGATTTTAAGTGGATGCACAACTTGCAATGACAAGCCTACACACACCCGACATTCTCCAGTATGCTGACAGAGTTACAATCAATGTTAATGTCCTGCAGGCGAATGAACTGGAGAGTTTAAATAAGTGATTCATTATCGCTCATCCCACAGATAACATCCATAACAAAATGCTGTCGGTTGCACTGTAAATTGCTGGCGAAGAAGCACAGCCAAGGCCACTGAAGAGTGAAGAGACAGAACATTAACTCTTATGTGCCATTTTGATATACAATGAGCTTGTTTTAATATCACACCCGAATGAATTCCACTGCCTATGCCTGTGGATGAACTAATCCGGTTGCCTCCCATCACTTCTGCCGCATATATGCACCACATCCTGGCTACGCTTATTTGCATACACTTGCCTAGTTTACAATCTTGCCCCTGACCCATGAGCATGAGCACTGACTCACTTCTGAATAAATTCTTTCTGCCAACAGCTGAGTTTGGTGGAGCTCACAGCCAAGCTCGTGGCCTCGTATTTTTCCATTCAAAATGGTGGATAAATTCTACCCGCCGGTTCCGGAACAGCTCCAACTTGGAATTGCCTTTTGGAGCTTACCCGAACATGAGGAGGACATTCGAATATACTCTTGCTTGGCCAACGGCTCCACCGAGGAGTTCCAGAGACTCATTCGCAATGGCAGCGTCAGCAACATCCTGCAGATTGGATCTCAATTTTTGCCATTGTATTGGTGAAGACTTGAACATACTTTGGCGGTGACTTCAAGTCATTTAAACCAGTTAAAAATGGGAGAAAATAATAAAGACAAAAAGTTTTGAAAAGCGACAAAATAATAACGACAAAGGGTTTTAAAAAGCGACAAAATTATTACTATAAAAAATTTTAAACCTGCGAACGTCGGGAAAATCGGAAATTTATTTTTAAAATCGTGCGGAATTTTGCTTTTAAATCTTGCGGAATTGTGTTTGAAAATCTTGAGGAAATTCTTTTGTTTACAATCGTGCGAAAATAATTCCAGTTGATGGGTCTCGCGCGCCAATTTCTTCGCACAATTTTACGTGAGTTAATTCTATCATTCCCAATGAATGAGACTCTGTCTTCGCAAATTGTCAGCTCTTTTAGAGCATATACAATAGCTTACCAAAAGTATTGGCACCTTACGGTTAAAAATATTCTTTAGGCTCTGCCTTACTTAAAGTAATAGCTAGAAACGCCAAACTATCTGAGAATTTAGAGCATATATCCTCGTTTGAGCCAGCAAAGTTTCAATCTTGCATTCTTATGCAAGATTTTGTTTCTTTTAGACTTTAAATGACAGCAGAGAAAATGAGTTCTTTTCTTCATACACGAAGAAGAAAATGGAGGTTATGGAGGATTTGAATGAGATTGAAATTAATGATTTGAAAATGCGGATGGAGCAGATCGAAAGAGCTCTGACCAAGAGGATTGAAACTGTTTCGGTCAGAACGACGCAATCATTGGCAGAATTTAAAGAAATCTTGAACATGCAGACGAAGATCATCAATGTGCATGACCAACAATTCAAGGAATTGGAGGAAAACATGTTGAATGAACAGGCCTGGTTTAAAGATGAGATCAAGAAGTGGGATGATTTGTCTGTTGATATCGCATCGCTCAAGTAAGTGATCATTTTGCATTTGAAACTACTTATTATTCGTGTCTTTTTGGAGCAATCATGATGATGTACTATGAATGCAGGCAGAAACAACAACAGCTCTGGGAAACAGTTGGTCCAGAACGTCATAGAATTGCACCGACTGATAAAGCTGTGGAAAGTGAGAATTTCTGGAATTATTGTGTACATATTAGTAGACTTTTATTCTGAAATATCTGCAACTCTTTTTTTATGTGAAGGGGAAAAACGCGCTTGCCCCGTTTGTGGGAGACTACTTAGCGCTGAATACTTGCGTAAGCTTACGCGAGGGCGAGCTTAGGGCGAGCACCAGAAGACGAAGCGTTGCCAAAAGGCTGCTGATGATGCTGCCGCCGCTCTAGCATTGTATGAACAAGCACCTGAACCAAATTTTGACGCTATTATGATTGTGGATGAAGATTATTTTTTGTTTTCCACTAGCGATGAGATCATTAGTGATCTGCAGCTTGAAGTTGAATCCATGGCAATGCCGTAGAGGAATCCGAAGCTCCAGCTCCCTCTCATGTTTTTACTGTTTTTCTTTTAAAAAGTTGAGCAGTGCTGTTAGCAATTGAATCACATAATGGTCGACCATCAAACTGTTGACGGTTTGTTGTCTTATTATTACTGATGATTACTTCTAATTTTGTTTGTAAGCGTTAGTTCAAGCTTCAACTATCAACGGATATTTTTATTTTTATTTCTAAGTTCATTTATTATTCATTTCTGTCATAAAAACCAAATTGTCGATTAATTGCCGTTTCATACATAAACTTATATACAAAACACGTGGAGCCTTAGGCGATTTTCATCCTGAAGTAATGTGGCGGACACCAACAGTGATATGGTCTGGTCAAACATCTTCCGTACCACCAGTACCTTGACTTTTACCACCTGACACCGGAGCATCTGCATCTTTCATTAACAGACTAAGGACGTCTTCCTGGAATTGTAAACCATTCAAATTATTCCTCGCTTTTTTCGTCAGCTTAATCAGGACACTTTAGTAATTAAATTTACTAATCTCCTCAACTAATAGGCACAAATAAAATTCCCCAAAATTAACACATATGACAAAGAAAAAATTGGTGGAATCTTTGTAATCATATTCTGGCTAGTGATTAGAGTTTTATGATGAGAGGTCACGCTGCGGATTATGTCCATTTTAGAAGATTACTAAAATACTTTTAAGTAGCACTATTGGAGTGTCAGCTGCCAGTCTTAACTGTAAGATTCATCAGTGGGATTTAACTCTTCGTAAAGGGCCAAGAATTGGAATTCCATATAGGACATTCTAGAATTAAAGCTTAGCAAATGGTCACATTTATAATGAAAATATTCCAATATTTTCTGGATTATTATCAAGCAAAGAATCACCATTTCAATTTACCCTCATTTCCTTTAATGGAATTGTTTGGTTTGGGCTGAGGATTTTAAAGAAATGAATACGGTATACAGGGTGGCCTACAGTAAGATGTTCAGGTGCCATGATGTTCAGGTCTCATTTTAAACGGGAAAAACGGCCTGCACGTAAAGATATTTTTCTCATTTACATATTATTATTTCAAAGCTTAACTTTGTGTATTCTCTGATCCCGACATTGCATTGTTTTTACAAACAAGTTATGGGCTAAAATATCTTAAATATGCTCACAGAGAAATCTGTTGACGGCATCGGCCGTTTGGTCAGGTTGGGAAAGAAACGGAAGCAGTTAGCGTTTGTTTGGAATGACAAGTCTAGTAGAATTGAGATTGGAAGCAGAAAACAAAGGGCTGTATTGAGTGTAATCATAATTTTCATGTACTTTGAAGCAACTTACCACGTATATCGCCTTGTCACTGATTACCGGGATAAATCAGTGTCATTCTCAAAATACATGAAGCTTGTGGAACTGTTTGTAGCAAAGCTGACTGGCCTGTTTGTGCAAACTATAGCATTTGTCTACTGCGAGGATGTCAAATACTTTCTCAATCAGCTACTCAACATGAACGACAGATTTATCGGTAATGATTCTCAAGAATAGTAATGTTTAAAGACAAAAAAAAGTGACAGAGGTGTTAACGGTAGTTTTAGAATGTCCTGACGGGTAACTAATTGCGATGATCGCTTCAATTTTTAGAAATCTACGGACACAATCACGTAAAGGATCCTTGTGTGAAAATGAACTCATTCTGGTACTGGTTTGTCTTAATTCATCCAGTTCTGCCTGCCATCGTCTACGCACTAGACAATAAAGACTCAAGGTATTGGCACGGGGCGTTGTTGCCAAGTGGAATACAACCCTTCTTCGTCCCATTCTTCATGCTGGTGGAGTACTGGACAGTCAGCTCAAACGAAATTGCATGTGCGATCGTCGGCATTATCGCGATCACCTACTTCAAAGCAACACCTGTATGGATGAATGAGCTTTCGTAAGTGAATTTCACCATTACTACAACTAAAGATAACCAAAGTTAGAATAATTATTATTTACAACCATCATGTAGAGCCATGGCGAGGAAAATGAAGAACAAATGTGAAAAGGTGATCACTTTGTACCGAGCACTGTTGATTCTAAACCGGGCATTTAACAACGCGTTCAGCGTGATGGAACTTTGCGCATATTCTAACCTTTTGGTTGACCTAACAGTCACACTCACCTGCTCAATCCGAGTAACTCCAGCAATGGGACTTCCCGGGCTTCTATTTCCAATCGGTGCCCTAATATATATTTTCGTCGCTGAACTTGTTGTCCGACCGTCGGCCAACTTGGCAAGTCCATCGTCTGATTTCATGGCAACCTTCGCTCGGGTCACGTCCACCAAACGCTGCTGTGGCACTAAGCGGCGAGGACATGTAAAAAATATGGAGAAAGAGCGAAAAAGGTTTATGAAAAGCAAAAAGTGTCTCTATTCCACAACCGTAGGTAATGAGGATGGTCCAAAAAGTGACTCTTCTAGTAGCAGAACAAAGGGATCTTCGAGCCGTTGGAATGAGGCAGTGGTAAGAATTATTCAGGGCCAAAGGAGCCAGTTAGCAACTCATTTTCGGGTTACACCAAGGCAAAATGTTGGCACAGCAGCAAGTAACGAAGATCGCATTGAGGTTATTGAGTTAGATGAGGTGCGTGTGCATCCAGTGGTGTCACTGGAAAAGCGAAGGTCTCTGGCGTTAACAGCAACTGCAAAGTCAATGTACCCCATTGTCATCAAATGCTTCATATTCTTTGAGTTTGAAAAGGACACCATCTTTAATTTTTATAGCGTAGTTGTGGATCAGACTTTGTCAGCGTTACTTTTGGCAAAGTAGAAAAACATTTTCGTACGTTTCGTTTGGTTTGTCGAGTTTTTTGTTTAGATGATAGTTCAAATATATTTAAAATGTTCAAAATATAGAAAGTCTTCTTCCGCCAGCCGGTAGAGCTCTATGTAGAGGCTCTACGTAGAGGATATGAATAGGCCATCATTTAGGCTTATTGCGTCTGCCCTAACACCAGTAACATCGAGGCTTTGCCCAGGTGACCAGGCTACGCCGGGCGAGCTCCCGTGTGAGACTGAGCTAGAGTTCAGGCGGAAGTGCGGGATGGTTTTTGTCAACAGTAGTATGCACAGTCAGCGTCCAACCACGACGCACACGTCAGCGTTTTTCACTATTGCAGCACTACTGGCACACCCAGATTCCACCTCGAGATCCCCCCGTCATCGCTGACGGTACGAGTGTCAAGCCGACGGATCAAACCCTCTGTGATTGTGAGTCGGAGTAAAGAGTTCAAACCCTCAGACCACATTGGCTTGTCTCAAATATATTTAACTTTGAAGATGTTTGACGTAGTACTACACCAAGGAAAACAATGGCTTATTGTATATGAGGGGTTGGATAGCTCTATTAGCGTGGACCCCAATAATTGCTTATACAATTAGTTGGTAGCATTTAGATGTGTTGATACATTTCAATCGTATTTAACTGAACAAAAGCAATTTATAACTGTTCTTCAGAAGTCCTACTCAAAAAATCCAATACTACATGTATAGTTTTTTTCACACTACAGTATTTGCCATCTACAATGAGCGTATTACCATTGTAATCTGTAAAGATACTGTAGTGTGTCTAGGTGATTGTATAAATATTATAAAATTTTCTGCTGCATTGTGGTAGTACCTCAATTGAAAATAAATACAGTACATTGGCAAAAGTATTAGCACCGTACACACAAAAATTTTCTGGCAGTTCTGCTTGGTGCATAGTTGGTGGTAGAAGGCTGAAACTTGTGGCAAAGTCCAAGCACTTATACTAGTTTGAGGAGCCAAAGTTTGGGGTGAATCGCACCCAGTCGCTTTCTGTGAGGGGATAACTTAAGAGGTCCCAAAATCTCACGCAACCAAAGTATTAGCACCCTTTAGATTTTTGTGATTTTCGGGGCCAATAAAACATCTATTTCGGCTGAAATAGTTTTAAACTCATCTTTTGAGCTCTTTAGAACAGTTTTGACACTTACACTTGGTCTGGGCTCACTGGGCTCACAACTTTCATTTTTAGCTTTGTTAGCATTGGATAATAAGAGTTGCTGCGCGAAAGGACAGGTCACTTGGTGAGCTGGGCGAATATTTTTATTGTTAAGGTCAATTTCTATGCTTTGGAACACGGAGAATTTAGTGAGCTTAGTGTCCTGAATGGAAAGCTGGAACCCTGGAAGTTCAGGATACTGTCAATTGACGGTTCAAATATTACGTATGTACATACTTTTTTCGCTACCAGACGAGCCCATGGACGTGGACGATGGTGTAGCCACACAAAGTCAAAATGCCCCCTTCCACTTCAAGTAAATTTATTTTTTGTCGAAATTCAACAACACAATTTTCGTACGATCACAAAAACAGGGAGATGTGACTACAATCAGTACTAAAGCTGATGAACTGTCTTGAATTTTTAGCAACAGAACTTTAAAAGATCCCAGCCTACAGATGGACATGAGTCAAATGGAGGCTGAAGAGCTAATTTAAAAAAAGCTGAGAAGTTCCAGCGATTATGTAAGTTCTCACAAAATTTCTAAGGGAAAGGAGCTCGAATTTTTGCGAGACGCAGAAGTGCTTTTAACTCCTTCGCTGCAAAGCCTTAAAATTGAAATAAAGATTCTATGACACACTTATAGTGCGATTCATAGCTTTACGGGTTGATCGCCACTTTATAAAAATTACTGGCTAGTAATAATAATCAGTGAGGGAAAACAAGTGCGCTGACAGCCCGCGTGTTAAGTTCAATTTGTAAAATAAAGTTCAATTATCGTGTTGAATTTTTCACGTCTCTCCTCTCGCAGTTAAATAAACTAATTTTTAAATAACGATCTTCAGAGAAAAATTAGGTGGCCGTTGGACGAGCTCAGCAGTAGTGCAAGTATATGTGCTTTCCACAGGTTGTTCTTTTAACAACTGACTTCTGAAGTTTATGTTGCTTTCTATTAAGCATAAAGCAAGAGCTGACTCAGACAACAAATCAGTGGATTACGAATGATGTCGGTGATTGTTATCATCTGACATTATTTTCCTGGGAAGGTATTAGAGTCTGCATTTTTTCTACACTGCATTGTTGCTTACAAAAGGAAAGGGCAAATAAACGACAATGCGTGTGTTATTAAAGGATGGATTAAGAATCTGGCAGCACCTGACAACAAAATATATTGCTACAGGTAGAAAAAGGGAACGGAACCGTCAGGTGTGCAAGCTGCCGAGTTTCCTTTCAACAGTCAGCCAAAGTTGGAAGGAAGCTGACGGTTCTTAATCCGGTATTTACACAATGAGCTCAAGGCTGAAAATTTATTATGTTCCTCTCCTGATCCTTGGAAAATTCAAACGCTTGCTTGATTGGAAAATCACTGAAATTGGGTCATAGGCTGTCAATACCAGAGGATTTTGAGTTACCCCGTTTCTCTTTGACTTTAAAGGCTTGGATAATCTCGAGATACCGAGGACTATAAATTGACGGCGAGAGATTCTATAACAACTCCCCTTGTGTTCAGGAGTTCGATTATAACATTGCATGTTATATATATTTATCAAAACGTTTTTATTCATTCACACTATCTCCTAGAAGCATTGAACAATTTTTATTTATGATACACCATTCGAAAGCTAAGAATGTGGCATTCCGGACTAGGCATATAGCACACGGACGGTGGGCACGCTAGTTATTATTAGGTGTATACTTATTTCATGCAATGACTTATCTCACTGCGGTGATAATCAGTTTACCATTTTGGAATTAATCTCGATTATTTTGAAAGATAGTTTTACTTATTTCTATTTTTTTTTAGTAATTCGTGACTTGACAGTGAAAGAACAGGACGACAGCTCCAAGAGTTTACAGAAAGTTTACAGACTAAAGAAATTCATGAGTTCTGAGAGTCTATAAGGAATTATGTCCTATTTGATCGGAACAGAACGTCAGATTATAAATATTATTATACAAACTTGTACACGTGACAATTTACTGAAATTGTTCAAATGAACTTGAACTTTTAAAGAGGACACGTTGTAAGGAGTTCTACAGTCTCTCTTAGCTATTCTATGACTAATAGGATGTTTACACAAAAGTGATTACATCTGTAAATATTAAATTGAAAACAAAAACTATAGTTTACACTTAAGAGTTTACACTGACGGTTCAAGCTTTTGGATGTTTATTCTCACACACTCACAAATCCTTGATCAGAAAGCTGGAAAATTTCACTCGAATATTTTAAATTCATTCAGCAATAGCTTGAATGGTTAAGTCCTACGTACTCGACGGCGGCAACTCAGTGAGTTGCTTGGTTGCCACCCTCCAGTTGGCTAACACGACGTCTGCATACACGCCGCACCTTGTTTTGTTCGCGCTACCCTTGTTCATCAGTGGCTGAGTCAGGGTCGGGGTCCATACATCGGGTTTGTTTTGCGTTTATCAGTCAGTCCCCATGTCCCCAGTTTCCACTTGAAATTGTTGCCGAGATTTTTAAAAAATTTTGGTTTTCGCTTAAAGTCACATTTTGAATACAAAAACACACTCTATGAGCTCTCAGCTTTCGAACGGTGTTTTTCACAAGTTTCTGCGGTCATTATTTTGGAAGATACTGACATTCAAAATTTCCAAAATGGCCAACAATTGCCCGTAAGACACATTGGTGCATTGGCAAATCTAAGCCAATTTATGACCGATTTTGATGGTTGTTTGATCAATTTATTACCCGGAGACTCTTGTTTCAGAATTGGTACCCAACATGTCTGTAGCTCTTAAACCCTTAAAAGTTTTTCAAGTTTAAAAGTGTAAAGTCTTCGCTGGCACACCCTGTACCTGTACGGTACGCTTTTGAATAGTCAACATTATTGACAGCAATACTTTTTTAAAATTATGAGAACAGCTAGAAGTAAGTTATAATAATAATCGATCCTTAAGGTTTGTTAATGTTTTTCTTATTTAAAGTAGCAGAACTTTGACAGATCCATTCCCCACACATGTGGCTTCCACGCTCGACAACTTCGGTAAAAAAATTATGTCCTTTTGCGGACTTTCCAAAACTACAGTGAAAAATTGTCTGAACTCTATTGAGCTTAAAATTCGTGATTTTGTTTTTCTTGAGCTCATTTGCGTTGTGCTCTTCTCATGTAATAAGT
This sequence comes from Deuterosminthurus bicinctus, assembly GCA_034698825.1. Taxonomy (NCBI): domain Eukaryota; kingdom Metazoa; phylum Arthropoda; class Collembola; order Symphypleona; family Bourletiellidae; genus Deuterosminthurus; species Deuterosminthurus bicinctus. Next base: position 16,335 of record JAQIWI010000587.1, on the reverse strand, counting down.
TATTTTATAGTATTGCTTTAGGATTTCATAGTTTCTGTAAACTTGAAAAACACGCCATGACGGTAAAGAAAATAATTTATTAGCATTGACGTCACTGAGTTCTATGCCCGCAGGCCAACGGCCACAGGGTGTATTTAGTTTTTGTTCAGTCTGAAAATATCCAGTAGGCTGATGACAACGACCTGAGAGGCTTACTAGAGTGTTCTTACAAGCTCCATCCCAGTTCTGTTCACTATATTAATGACAGAGGACCTTGATGTTCTGTGGTAGCATCTGTGATTCCAGGAGCATTTCAATCGTAACTTTTGTAAATTCTTAATTGCATTAAAAAGCGCGATTTCTTTTATGAATGGAAAGTATTTTTCAGCAGACTGCTGATTTTCTACGGATTAATTAAACCGACTATTTGATCTTGAGGGCAATTCTCACGTCATTTGCCATTTGATTCCAAAAATTGCCAGGAGGAACAACTGACTTTCCGGTGAAGTAATGACGGATTGCCTGAGTAATGCTCTAGTAAGACAACAACTTCAAATAACATTCATATACAGGGTCCCACATAACCTTTTTCTACCCCCCTACAGCAGTAACTACTGAACCGATTTTCGTCTAATATAGCTTATTTTAGCGATAATTTAAATGCGGATCTCCGCCACTTTAAAATTTTGAAATCGGTCGAAAAACAGCGAAATGGGAGGTCAAAATGTGGAGAAAGGTCGAATTCTGAGAAATGAATCGGCAAGGCCGATTCATTTTCCCAATAACGACGGGAAATTGGAAGACCTCAACGCGCTGCACTCCAGGTGGTGCTCGAAGACATTAGAAATGATGAGGTAACATTTCGGAATCTCCTGATGTTATTTTCGGGGCGCCTAGCGGCTGTGCGAGGCGCTGGGGGGCACACAGATTAATTCCCTTTTTTTTGACGTTTTTTGTGTTTTGGGTTGCAGATTCACTTTTTGTCAGCTTTTTTTTAATATTTAAAGTGGAAGAGATTGGTAATTAAATTATCTTTAAAATTAGCTATGTTGGACAAAAATCGGTGCAGTGGTACTTGTCGTATGGGGGAAAGAGTTGTCTTGTGGGACGAAAATTCTCAGAATTCGACCTTTCTCCACAATTTGACCTGCCATTTCGCTGTTTTTCGACCAATTTCAAAATGTTAAAGTGGAGGAGATCCGCAATTAAATTATCGTTAAAATAAGCTATATTGGACGAAAATCGGTTCAGTAGTTACTTCTGTAGGGGGGTAGAAAAAGGTTCTGTCGGACCCTGTAGTATTGTTTTAACAGTATTCTTGATTGTGCTTTGCCATCTCGCATGTCTTAAGAGAACTTATATAACATTTCTCCAACACTGAGCACGTTGATGCAATCCTGGCAGTGGCTTTGATGTGCTACGGAATTAGCCTGGAAAACTTGAAATGAGCATGACTTTACTCGTAAGTTCCCGTACCTGGAGAAAGTCAAAATTTTTCTCACCTTGCTGCTCTGAGAGCTCTCACCAGATCACATGCTCGTTGCGCAACCGAGCGTAGCTCTGAACGACGCTCAACAGGATCGAGCTACCGACATCAAGGAGCTTGATTTGTCTGGAAGCATCTCTGTTAATAATGCCGAATTCTATGCTCAAATGTTTCCTCATACAAAGCGACTTCGAGTGCAAGAAAAAGGTGGAGAAATGTCCTTTGGATCTATTTGAAAAAATTGGGTGTTTAAAATTTCTTCATATTCTGTCAATGATTGCGTCCTACTAGAAGTAAGTTGTGAGCGATTTTTGGCTCGTTAAGTCCAACTCCAAATTGACACTTTTCACAATGGCCAAAGGTGATGGTGTGACTGTTTATGCTGTTGCCGAATCTTTTCGGTCTTGCTCACATCGCAGTTTTGGTGCTTGCAAGACGTTTAGCCGCTGGATAACTACGTCCTGAAGAAATGAAGTGGCTTTAAAGGTGGAAAACTTTATTCATTTTAGGAATGCAACGTATCAAAAGCGTGCTTAAAATTTTGTAGAAAAATTCGTGCAGGGTGGATTGAATTGTTTGTACGAGCGCCAAAGCTATTTTCAGACCAACAAGTTTCACGTGGCAGCAGATATTTCAGGTAATTATTGAAAGGCCTCATAAGTAGACGTCGTAATGATTGTCTAAAAAGCCCCCTACAAACCGCACTTGTCTGGTCTCTACATCTACAGAGCTGAACTCCACACAACTTTAAAAATGACAGCCACCACCGGCCTTAACCCACTGAATCCCTTTGCTTGAAAATGCTTGAAGTGCGTTCACTCCTTAAGGCTCCCATTATATTTTCTACTGGAATCACCGAAAGAGAAAATCTAAAGAAATAATAACAAGTAAATTCCTTTGATTACGCTGTTAAATGCAACGTGAATTCAAGTTGTATTTAGGTCAGATTGCAGGCTCCCGTAGCGCTGGAAGTCTCAGTTGCTGATTGAGATGAACAGTTCATAGTGTATTGGTCGAAGTAATTCACTTTTTGCTCTGATGTGAAAACTATGGTGGTAGTGCTGAAGATGACGACGAAAGGTCAGCGAGACTATTGAGTGACCTGGATTTGTATTGAATACAAATCTCGCACTGATAAGCTCACGCACACTTGACATTTTCCAGCATGCTGAATGCTGAAAGAGTTGCATTAATTTTCATGTGAAGGCGAATGAACTGGAGAGCTGGAATTGTTATCGTTGATGAGTTGATATTATTAATAATGAAGAGCCTCAGCATAAGTTGAAGAACAAGTACACAACAGTGATATTAACAATATTTGTTATTCAATTGCTTCTTATAATATTGCTTCAATCAGTCCAGCAATGATGCAAAACTATTGCTTAATACTAACGAATGCAAAGGCACTGCTGTCCTGGTTGTCATTTGACGGAATAATATTCTAACGATTCTGCTTATCCAAATCTGAATTACCGGTTGACTCCATAACTTTAGTGAAAATTCGGACTGTGATTTAAATTTAACGAACCCGCAATTAATCATTCTAGGAACTTAACAAGCGATTACATTGACCGCCGCTGGATTAAATATTCTTCCGTCCAATTAAAAGTAAAGAACTGTTTTAATTCACTGACTAGATGGCGAAAGCGTATCCAACGTTCACCGTAGTCGCCATCAAGTTCTTAACGTGACTGAAAGAAAAGCACGAATGTCATCAAAACCAAGCTTCGCTATACATGATTGATCGGTTAACTCCCGCTGACCTGTTTACTCCATCCTTCGTAGAGTTCTCATGGAAAAATTCCCGCAATCTTTCAAATCTTGGACGAGATGAACGTTCTGCATTCCAACAGCTCTTCAGGATTTCGTAACTAAAAGACCCATGCCGTCTTTGTTAGTAAGAAATGAGAAAATAACAAAGAATTTGATTTCAACAATGTCGGAATTACATTTCAGTGGTTGCATAGATAGGCTTCGGTAGACGGTGACCTTGTTCCAAGTACTGAATAAATTCCATTCCAATCGCAATCTCGTCGTATGGCTGTCGGCCAAGAGAAAAGATTTCCCATGCAGTTACACCAAATGCCCAAATGTCCGAGTCGGTCGAAAATTCTCGCCGCGTGAGCAGCTCAAGCGCAGACCATTTCCAAGGCAGCATTCGCTGTGATGGTTGTTGAAATTGTTTTCAATGACCTTAGGCTAAATGTCGATTTTTTTTAGTAAAACAAACGAACCTGGCGCTTCATCAAATACTCAGAGTTCCCATAGAGCTGTTTGGATAGTCCGAAATCCGTAATTTTTACCACGTTGTCCTTGAAGACCAAAACATTTCGTGCGGCCAAGTCACCATGAACGATCTATTAACCATAGAAAATAGAAACATTATTGGCAATGGTAAAATTTCGTGGAATTTGGAAGGTGTATTTGAATTTGTTGTTTAATTTCTTGTTCAAGACCTTGACTTGTTCCAAATATTGCATTCCACAAGCTATTTGCTCGCACCATTCTACCAAGTTTGTCGGAGAGACAGGTCCATGATTAGTGTCATTGGTCCTCTCTGTCCACTTTGACGGCTCTATCTTCCTCAAATAACCTAAAAGATCTCCGTGGGGGCTTAGTTCAGTTACAAGGACGAGTTTGCCTGTAAGTTCAAAAATTTGTTATTCGGGATTAGAGTTTTCAGGACTCGCAAGCTAAATGTAATGCTTAGTTAATATCGCATATCATTTATATCTCATGATTTGAAGCTGTTAAATCAGTATTGATGCGTACGATCAGCGATGCGTGAAACATCTGCCCCGATGAATCTAACCACGTTTGCGTGGTCTCGGATGTACGCCATTATTTTAGCTTCGGCCAAAACCGCCTTGAACTCGTCAATCTCAACAGTCCGCTTAAAAGTTTTAATGGCTACGGCCTCAGCATTATGGAATCCCCTGTAGACTACACCGAATTGCCCACTGCCCAAGATAGCGTCCTTGGCTAGTTTCAAAAATGAACAGACAAATATTAATAGTATGCAACTGTAAAACTACAGTTTCTACTGAAACATCACCAGCAGGGACGTTGTGATGTAGAACCCTGTAGGGGGACTAAATTGCATTGATTGGCCACACGAATTGATGGCACAATTTTGAAGCATTTCACTAAAATCAGCTCACCAATCACTACGTCCTCAGGCTGAATGACCAACCGGAAAGGCATGAGCATGGCCTTGTCTGCTCCCAAATCTGAAGTGTTCGCAGCATTTTCATCTCCATCTAAGAACTCTTGCACTTCTTCTGGGGTTAGCTTTCGCAATATTTTCTGAAAATGTCAATTTAGAACGACTTGATAATTCAAGAAAAATCAATATTAGTACAAGTCATTGTGGTCTGAATTCTCACTCACTCTGGTTTGGATGTACTTCACACCAAAAAATATTGCAACAGCTATAGCAAAAATTGTTGATAGTGACCCGGCAAGGGCTACTCCAAGTGAATCTGTCGTTTAAAATTGTAAATTATGAAAATTGCCATTGAAGGTGAAAACAGAGGCATTTATGAAAAGTAGAATATATGGTTGACCACAAAACAAAAGTTTTCTAGTTTTTGACAAGTAACAACGAACGTACCACTGCCTTCTGGAAGATCTCGACACTCAAAACTTCCCATGGTATTAATGCAATGGTTTTCACAGACAGCTTCCAAACACTCATCTACGTCTTCGCACGTGGCTTTGTCTTGACCAGGTACAAATCCTTGTGGACATACAACTTCAGGGCCATTTGGAGTTCGCGTGCAGTCCTTTCCATCATCAATGCGACTTATATTGTTGCAGGGAATGTCGCAATCTATCGCAACAAACGTGCTGATCTTTTCTCGCTTATTTTTCTCAAAGTAAAATATCAAAAGCAGCAGCAAATAATAGAATCTTACAACGTGCCTCGTCGGTGCCATCGGGACACCCGAGTGTTCCGTTGCAAATATCTGCCAGGTCAACAAACGTTCCATCAGCACATACCCATACTTTCGAATTCCCACGAAAACCGAAGCGTCCACCGTTGTCATCTTCAGGCTTAAAAATTAGTTGCGCGTACGACGACATACCATCAACTGTACTGTTTGTAAGATTTCTATCCCTTTGAGACTCTGTGTACCGGAGCAAAGCTTGCATTACTGACAGTTTTAAGTAAAAAGGAACTGCAATTATAACCTGTACAAGTTCGATCATCCTCATTCAGAAACATTCCAGTGGGACAAATGCACCTAAAGTATTTGTGAGTAAGAACACAAATATGTGAGCAAAGGCCCCCAGCAGCGCAGTGATTAATTCGATCTTGCAACTGTCCTTCTCGATGAAAGAAACTCATTTCAAATACAGTTTCGTCCCAGTTGAAGTTCTTGACTGTTTCCAAACTGTCATATCTATACTTATTGCATCTCTGAACCGTATTATCGTTCATCCAATATAACCAATCACCATCCACGGCAACACTTGTTAAGCCATGGAGCGTCGGTCTGTGAGACCGGAGCGTCTTGACATCCAAGTCAGTCGTTATTATTCTTCTCTCTTCATGCAGCCAATACAGTTGAGAAATTTGGGTGTCAATAACTAAATTGCTAAGTGGGTCAATCCCATCATACATCAGTTCTAAGAATGAACCGTCCATACCTGAACGAGTTATCGAATTTGTCGTATCTCCTAATGAGGACCAGAACATTAACCTGTAAGCAGTAACGTTGTCATTCATTTCATACGATTTCATTTATATTAAATTAGAAACGAATTTCTAGTCAGACCCTGAACGAGGGAACAGTGCAATGGCAGGCAGGAGCTCCCTGGATGCGTGAAATAATACAGCACAATTTTTTCCACTGTAATCACAGACCCCAACATGCTTTTCAGTCGTGTAGTAAATGTTGTGAGCAATCCAGTCATATGCCAAGCTCCAAACATATTCTTCACCTGCAAAACAAAAAAAACTGTATTCAATCATTAGAATTTAAAAACTTTTCATAGTTGTTGTAACTGAGTGAAGTAATAATTGTCTTTTTTCACAGACCCGAAACGGTAACTATGGATTCGATGCTAGATCCATCAATAGCCGACCTAAAAATCGTCGAACCATATGTCCCCCCTGCCCAGTAAATTTTCGAATTCTCGAAGTCGTAGGTGAGGCCCCACGAGGGGCTGGAGCTTGATAATGTCGTCATTTTGAGTGTTGTAATCGAAAGAACATGCGTTCCACTACTACTAGAAATAAGCATCTTTGGGCCAACATCTGCAAACATTTTATGCAGTGGGCGCATTATTGTTTCTATATACGCAGCCTTTGTCATTGTCTCTCGCTACCTTCAAATTGCTGTCCATCCTTAGAAACATTTAGGCCGACCGGGCACATACATCGAGAGCTTGTCTTGGTGAGCACACAAATATATTCGCAAGAATGATTTGCGCAGTGATTCACACGATCATGTGGCTGACTTTTCGAACCCACCAAAAGCATATCGAACTGTCGTATAAATAATCCCTTGAGTCCCACAACCCCTGACTTCTCGACTTCAAACAAACTTCCATCGTTTTTGTTGCATTTTTTAATGCTGTCATTACGCCTATCATACCAGTAAATGTCTGGTCCAGTGACAGCTACAGAACGAGCTCTAATTGATGTGTTCCCTACAATGGTATTACTTGGAGTATTGTTTAATGAACTTCTTCAAAATATTTACGTGGAATAACCATACCTATTGATTCCAAAGTAGACTCATTTGCCCCTTCGAAATCTGACGTGTAAACCGTATGTTTACGATAATTGATCCAATATAGGTGAGAGAGAGCGTGGTCAATGGTAATGGAGCTAAAGAAAGCGTTCTTTTCAGCTGCGATTCGTGTTGGATTGGACCCGTCCATGTTTGCTTTAAATATTGCTTCGCCTAGGTTCGTCCACACCATCGTCCTAGAATGACATGTATTCAACGCTTGGTTTTTTGCTTAATTATATTTATACGAAACATCATCATAATATGCGATGGAGCCAATATGGAGACAAGCAGCACAATAAAAACCAACGAATAAAAACAAATTACCACAACTGACCCCGATTGAGGATGCAATGCGATTTTAAATGGCGCATACTCTAATCCATGAACAAGAACCGCACAAAGCTGTATCCTTAGATCACAAGCCTTTATTTGGTGGTCTTCTTCATGAGTAAGGTAAAGGTTTTTCGTGATCCAGTCCAACGCAAGTCCAGTGACGAGTTGTGCTAGAATTCAGTTCGTATTTTTAGGTCTTAGACACTCTCCACAAATGCATTATTCAGATGCAACCTTTAATCGGAAAAGTGACATCCATCAGACTAGTACCATCAATATTGACTTTTTTGACTTTTAAATATTTTTCTTTGTCTCCAATATGATAGTTGGACCAATAAAATTTCTTATCTTCAAAATCAAAAGTCAAGGCTGACGCTGAAGGAGAACTCGGAATGTGGGTTTCATTTGTTTGATTGTTAGACAACGGCCGAACAATAATCTTGTCATTGGTTGTAAAGACAAGCCAGGACTCATCTAGTCATGATGCATTATTATTATTCGCATGCGTTTTTAACCTATGGAACTCGAAAACTTACCTTCAGCCATGATTAACTGCATCAACAAACAGACGACAACATTTCTCAGAACACTGTTCTTGTTGCAGAGCAACATTTTTGATGAATTTATTAATGTTACTTTGTAACGAATCTTGCGTGCCTAACTACAGAGAAAGTAAAAGCAGTAGCTTACTCGCATAGTGGCGTTCTTTCTGCTGACAAAACACATGACTTGCAATACTTTTAAGGAAGAGTTAAGAGGAACTTGAACATTTTGAAACTTGTTTCCTTTTTCCAACTGTGGTCACTCCGTCCGGAGCTGCTGGGTGCCACTACTCGCAAGGTCGTCGTGTTGGTGACTTTTTGTCCAAGTTGCCTTTGTTTAACCTTACTAAGGTTAACACGCCTGCCATGAGCATCTTTACCACACCCAAAGGAAAACTGGTTTTTGTTCTACTTAGTTGTTTGCTTTGCGGCTAGAGAGTAAAAAGTGGAGTCATAATTCAGGATATAGTTGACCCAAAAAAAAACCCTGGATAAAAACACATGTCTAAGAAATCATACTCCTTTTCTTGTGCCTCGTGCTCAGGTACGTCACTTTGATGTCCACGGTTTTTTATGACTTTTAAATGTTCAGAAGTTGGTGATGAAGATTCTAATGATGTACTTGATTAATAAATGGTGGGACGTACAGAATATGCTCGATAAACATGACTTGTTGGATCTTATTATAGTTTAGTCAATTTTTCCTGGCAAAATCCCGACTGACTGTCATTTCCCTGGTCCTAATAATACTGAAGTTATTGCCTCACATCCTGTAACCACTGAGGGTTTTTCTTCATAATAATGAAAATACCAATAGATAGAGTAGTGCTAAGTCTTCATAAGAATGGAATGCTATGGTGGGACAGGATGCATATTTGATGCAGGATACGGTGTAGCTTGACCACATTTGACAGTTATTTTTGAGCAACAACCTCACGCTAGCCTTGTTTTCTCCTCCACGTTCATAATACAAACTGTTGTTTCAGCTACTGCGATGAGAACGTATGGCAGAAAGTAATGCGCTTGGATCACGTGGAAAAAGTTCTTAGTCTTACTACCAATCAGATTCGAAGTATTTCGGTCGGAACGACACAATAAGTTTCAGATTATGAAAATAACTTAAAAACGCAGACGAAGATCATCAAATCGCATGACCTCCAGTTCAATATTCAAGGAATTAAACGAAAAACACTTGAATGACCAAGCCTGCTTTAAAATTTAAAGAGGAGAAGAAATGGGACAATTTGTTTGTTAATATCGCATCGCTCAAGTAAGTGATCATTTTCCATTTGAAACTACTTATTATTCGTGTCTGTTTGGAGCAATGATGATGTATGAATGCAGGCAGAAATAACAACAGCTCTGGGAAACTTTTGGTCCAGAAAGTCATAGAAGTGCACTGACTGATAAAGCTGTCGAAGGTCAGTATTTCTGGAATTTTGTACTGAAAAGTAGACTTGTATTCTGAAATATCTGCAGGTCGGTTGTTTTGTGAAGGGGAAAAACGCTCTTGCCCCGACCCGTTTGTGTTTGACTACTTAGCTCTAACTACTTGCGTAAGGGCAACCACCAAAAGACGAAGCGTTGCCAAAAGGCTGCTGATGATGCTGCCGCCGCTCTAGCTTTGTACGAACAAGCACCTGAACAAAATTTTGACGCTGCTGTTATGATTGTGGATGCAGACTTTTTGGTTCCCAGTAGAGATTAGGGATCAAAAAACTGATACTGAGCTACGTATCGTATCCATGGATACGAGACGATGATACGGATACGATACTCGACATCCGTATCGTATCCGTATCATCCCTATGATACGATGGGGTCGTATCGTATCTGTTGTGTGCGATGAGTAAAACTTGGGGAAACTGGGATGGATGGAATGGAACTAGCACTGGACACAGTCTTATGCACAAATGAGTGGACAACAATGCACGGAAAAATGTCACCGGAACTATACGTAGGCAGGATGCACTTAACTTGCAATAACGCAGGGGGAACTCGCGACGGCTTATAATGTGCCAACAAAGAGTTAATGTAGTTTATTAAAAACAAAAGAAATATTGAGTAAAAACTTAGGAGTAAATTTACAAAGGTGTTCTCACTTTGACAGCCACTGACCAACAACCCACAGAGAAACAGTTTCTTGGGGTTGACGAGCGACAAAAATAAGGGATTAGAATACTAAAATTAGCATGGAATTTAAACTAGGCGTACAGGTAAATTGACTTAAAAATAGGCACATAATATGAGGAAAAACCCAGCTGTTAGAACAGCTGAGGTGGGATTAAAAGACATACAAAGATAAAAACTATTCAAAGTAGATAAGAGCCTCTCCGTACTTCTACATACATGACATTTACATGCAGACCACACGACCGTGGCTGATACTCGACCATACACACTCACGTTTACTTACAGGTAAATACATATAGACCAAATCACTACAAAGTACAAAAACCTAATTATCTCGAATAATCCGTTCATTGCATTATGTAAAAAGGGTCAGAGGTCATAGCTGGCATCATGACGAATCGATCGATACCAACTTTGGCTCAGGCGGGTACAAATTGGCGGAACTACGGACACTTAAATATGACCTCACAGATCCATCCATTACTTAACATACACGTACATACTACTACTACTACTGCTGGCCGCACGGGGCGTTTAATGACTGTTTATATCAATAATTCACCACGAACCACATACAGTAAAGGTTGTGAAATCATTAAGGACCTTATGACACACAGTTTAAAGTGAATCTCGGCACTGACGGAAAAGGATTACATCAAATACGGACAAAAATATGAGGTTGGACTTAACACTAAGTATGAACCGAACAGTATCCGACGATGGATACGTGGATACTCTTCGTATCGTATCACGTACCCAAAATCTGCCATTTTGTTTTGCGCATGTACCAAAATCCGCCAATTTGTTGTGCGCTTGCACCAAAATCCGCCATTTTGTTACGCGCGGTTTCTTGGTTGTATAGACAAGCCAGGACTCATCTGGACATGATGTAAGAATATTATTAGCATGCGCTCTTAACCTAAGGAACTGAAAAACGTACCTTCAGCCATGATTAACTGCATCAAGAAACAGACGACGACATTTCTCAAAACACTGTTCTTGTTGCAGAGCCACATTTTTGATTATTTATCAATGTTACTTTGTAACGAATCTTGCTAACTATAAGTGCCTAACTACGGAGACCGTAAAAGCAGTAGCTCGCTCGCATAGTGGCGTTCTCTCTGCTGACAAAACAAATGACTTGCAACACTTTTGAGAAAGAGTTAAGAGGAACTTGAACATTTTGAAACTTGTTTCCTTTTTCCAACTGTGGTCACTCCGTCTGGAACTGCAGGGTGCTATCACTCGCGTGGTCGTCGTGTTGGTGACTCATTGCCCAAGCTGCCATTGTTTAACCTTCTTAAGGTTGACACGTCCGCCATGAGCAGCTTGACCACACCTAAAGGAACCAGTTTACTTATTTTCGCCACAAGAAATGCTAATAATAAAATATGTGGCCGCAATTTGCGAGTGCAAAGTAGCAAAGTCTTCCAAGACACTCGTTGATCTACGCAGTTTGTTAGGGAAATTGTCAGGAGGAAATTTATATGAGAGCAGAAATTTGCCTTCAGTAAGAATTTTTCTAGCTGTCCTGTGGTAACTCGTTGAGCTCGTATTTACTTCCAGCACAGTGTGCCCACCACGTCATCAACCAAATTATTTCACAGGCAGTGAATTGTGAATTTTTGACGATAACTCTGAAAATACAACTCGCATCATTTCCTCTATCTCTAAATTTTTAGACATAAATGGAAGATCACACACAAGACCCATGTCCCTGGAGAATAGCGGACGACTGTGGGGGAGGCTTCGCACTGGGAGCTATTGGAGGAGCCCTGTACGAAGCCATCAAAGGATTCCGAAATGCACCCGCTGGAATGACACACAGAATGAACGGAAGTATGACAGCGATCAAAGCTCGAGCACCGATTTGGGGGGGGCGTGTAGCAATTTTTACAGGACTTTTCTCAACAATCGACTGTTCTTTAATTCAAATGAGACGAAAAGAAGATCCTTGGAATGCTGTTATTAGTGGATTTGCAACCGGAGGGATTTTAGAAGTTCGTAGAGGACCTGGAGCAATGTTAACAAGAGCAGTATTCGTAGGGGTAGTTGTGGCCATGATCGAAGGCGCTAATATCATGCTCAACAGATTTATATAAAATCACAGACTTCGTTCAACGGATGAGCAGATGCAGATGATGCGCAGCACTCAAGATTGATACCTTCTAATCTTCAGATGGACCCGAATTTTGAGCGTAGCGTCTAAGACGAATAAGCTCATGTTATTTAAGAATTTAAGCAATCAAATAATTTAACTGTATATGAAATAAGACAATAATTTAGCCAGTTCTCAACACTTTTATTGGTAGTCTGCCAACGTGATGAAAAGAAGTAAAATCAAACTCTTAATGCCTATAAAAAAAACGCCTGTTGAGTGTCATGGTGAGAGGTTGTTGTCCTTTTTTTAGCTCTGCTTATCTCCTGTGGCTAAAAGGCTAACTCTACCAAAACTGCGACTAACATGAGACTCTTTTGTAGTTGTGAATGTTTCTAAGGTTACTCAAAAAATATAGCGACAAATGTGCTCCACATGCCTCTGCAATCATTACTTTGGGAGATATAGGCGTTCATAACTTCAAAAGTGGCGTGCAAACGTCCCTGAAGTGAACATGTTAAATCCGAACTTTTTTCTTCCATTGCGAATTTCTCAGCCATTTGTTGATCGATTTTAATAAAAGTTTTACCAAACATATACAATAAACATTCAAAGACTCGAGGTTCAGAAATGTTACCCATCATGTATATAGCTCCAAAACTCTCAAAATTATTCAGATTTAAAAGTGTTAACCTTCCCCCGGCCCACCCAGTACAAACGTAAATATTCTAACGATACTGCTTATCCAAATCTGAATATTTTACCGGTTGACTCCATAACTTTATAGAAAGTACTGATTGTGATTTAAATTTAACGAGCCCCTGTTAATCATTCTAAAAACTTATCAAGCGATTATAATTGACTGCCGCTTGATAAAATACTTTTCCGTCCAATCAAAAGTATAGAACTTTGTTGTAATTGACGGACTACTTCGTATAAGTGAATCCATAGTCCACACGAGTCGCCATCAAGTTCTTAACGTGACTGCAAGAAAAAAACGAATGTCATCAAAACCAAGCTTTGCTTAAAATGATTGATTGGTCAAATCTCGTCGAAATGTTTACTCCATCCTTTGTAGAGTTCTCATGGGAGAATTCCCTCAAAGTTTCAAATCTTGGACGAGATGAACGTTCTGCATTCCAACAGCCCTTTAGAATTTCGTAACTGAAATACCCATGCCTTTGGCAATAAGAAATGCGAAAATGCCGAAGACTTTGATTTCAACAATGTCAGAATTACATTTCAGTGGTTGCATAAATAGGCTCCGGCAGACGGTGACCTTGTTCCAAGTATTCAAGAAACTCCATTCCAATTGCAAGCTGGTCGTATGGCTTTCGGCCAAGAGAAAAGATCTCCCATGCAGTTACACCAAATGCCCAAATGTCCGAGTCAGTCGAGAATTCTTGCCGCGTGAGCAGTTCAAGTGCAGACCATTTCCAAGGCAGCTTTCGCTGTGATCGTTAGTTAAATCTTTTTTACGAGCCTAAGGCTAAATGTATACTTTTGTTAGTGAAACAAACGAACCTGGCGCTTCATCAAATACTCAGAGTTCCCATAGAGCTGTTTGGATAGTCCGAAATCAGTAATTTTCCCCACGTTGTCCTTGAAGACCAAAACGTTTCGTGCGGCCAAGTCGCCATGAACGATCTTATTATCCATAAAACGAAGAAACATTGGCGATGCTGAAATTTCGGTGTATTTGACTCAGTTGTTTAATTTCTCATTCAAGACCTAATTAAACTGTGATGGAATGATCACAGAGTGTTCGATTAGGAATTTTACTGTTGTTTTTGCTACTGCGATAAGAACGTACGGCAGAAAGCACGCGAAGTTGCAGGTGAACAACCTAAACTAGGAAATCTAGTACATTGGAACGTACTTCCAGTTCATTTGCTTCAAAAGCCAATCCGCTTACGTTAGCACGTAAAAAAGTTTAATGACGCGGCGAATTTAGCTCCAAATTATACAAAAGGTTTACAAGGAAGTCTTTACCAATCAGATTCGAAGTATTTCGGTCGGAACGACACAATAAGTTGCAGATTATGAAAATAACTTAAATACGCAGACGAAGATCATCAAATCGCATGGCCTACAATTCAGTACTCAAGAAATTAAACGAAAAACACTTGAATGGCCAGGCCTGGTTTAGAATTTAAAGAGAAGAAATGGGACAATTTGTCTGTTGATATCGCATCGCTCAAGTAAGTGATTATTTTCCATTTGAAACTACTTTCGTGTCTTTTTGGAGCAATCATGTTGTATGAATGCAGGCAGAAACAACAACAGCTCTGGGAAACTTTTGGTCCAGAAAGTTATGCTATTATGATTGTGGATGCAGTCTTTTTGGTTCCCAGTAGAGATGAGATCATTAGTGATCTGCAGATTGAAGTTGAATCCATGGTAACTCCTTAGAGGAACCCCAAGCTTGAGCTCCCTCTCGTGTTTTACTGTTTTGCTTTTAAAAAGTTAAGCAGTGGACACTGACATATGGCCGAATTCCGAGAACATGTTTGACAATACACTTTTATGAAACTTTTCATGTAAATAATAAAGTATCAAAACCTCACTACGGTTACTGAAACTTACATTTTACTTTTAATACGGTACATAATACATATTAGTCGTAATACATATTAACAGTAACAATAATTGATTTATAAAAAACTGTCACATTTTAAATCGGAATCTCGTAAGCACCAAAAAAGCCGCCTGGAGCTTCATTCTGTGCATTGCCCAGCCAACGACAGAGTCAAAATTTACACCACAGTGATTGATTCCTTCTGCATGCAAAAATGAAACCTCACAAATGATTTTTTCATTGACATTCTTCATGTACGGATCAGTTCTTTTGATTTTATAAAATGACCTGCATGTCAATGATCTGGAGACTTTCGGAGACTATACCTTGTTGATATAGGATCATTGCGTCTCCACAAGCTCATTGCAATTCTAATTCAATAGTGCATTTGTATCTCTGGCGGAATGTGAAAACTTTGGAGTTGGAGCTCAGATTTTTCAACCAGGACCGACCACAAAGGACAAGCTAGTCCAGGTCTCGACTATAAAATCCTGTCAGCAATAATAATATCAATATCAATGAATGAAACTCATTAGGAGCAGGGAGTCAAACTATGACACTATTCTAATATTCATATCTGAGTCAGTCTATCTCAGCGGACAAATCCGATTGCAGAGAATAGCTGAATGAAACAAGAAATCAGCGGCTTTTGACACCCTAAAATAGTTGGAGCAGGTAAGTTAATGACATTCATGATGATCAAGCCCAAGTCAAGCTCAGGCTCCTCGCCCAAAAAGTGGACAAAGCTTTACGGCAGATTTTTTGCCCAATTTGACCAGCTGGTTCAAAGGCGTTTGACGCAGTTCCCAACGACAAAATTTTGAGAAGAATCCTAATAAAAAATAATTTTGTGGCATTTTCCTCAAATTGGGGTGTTTCCAAATGATATTTGAAGCACGAATTTAGTTTGAAGTTCGATTTTATCTCAAGCACAATTTTATCTCCTTCACGATTTGAATGTCCTATATGATTTAAATCCCCTGCACGATTTTAATCTCCTGCACGATTTAAATCTCCTGCACGGTTTTCATTTTCCGCACGATTTCAATATCCTGCAAGATTTAAATAGCCTGCACGATATTTTTATCAATCTCAACTTTTATTTCAAGCACTATTTTTATTTCAACACGATTTTTGTTTCATTGACGATTTAATTTCAACCACGATTCTTATATCAACGAATTTTTTAAGTCAAGCAAGATTTTAATTACCCTCACCTGAGGGAAATGTCACGAATTCTTTTTTCGGATTCCCGCACCATATAACTCTTTCTGCAACAGACTACAGGACCAATTAGTAGCCAAACTTCCCTTATGTTCGTCCCAAAGTGCCAAGAAATAAACCCTGACTACATTTCTCTGGATCGGGTGTGACTAATAGTCACGTGAGTCAGGTGGGTCACGTGGTCACGTGCACGTGACCATTTTAACGCGACCACGTGA
>JAQIWI010000586.1:0-27118 GCA_034698825.1 Deuterosminthurus bicinctus | reverse complement strand
GACTTTCAGTCCGAACTTTTTTTCGTATTCTGTACACTTGATTGTGAATTCCAACTTGGAGTTAACTGAATTAAAAAAAGAGCCATAGAACCCTTCGGAAATTTTAGCGAAGGAAACATTAACTGCCAGTGAATACTCACATTCATTACTTTTTATTCACGGAATTTAGATGGGAATGTTTTATCAGTGTTGGGCAGATTAATATCTTGTATTTTCCACGACTTAAGATAATGATTCCTTGTTAGTCTGTATGAGAGATAGAGTGCAGGTAGATGTCCAGAATTCTCTGCGTGATGATGGTATCATTTGATACACCAACGAGGGATGTTTGCTGCATTTCCAGTTGGTGTCTCTTGTGATTCATTAGTCATAAAGGTAACTACTTAGTTCAGGTTATTATCACCATTAGATGAGGTACCATTATACACACTTGCATCCTACATTGTATCCTGCCAACAATATAAACAATTTTATTCATAGTAAAATTATAACTAGGGAGTTTGCTAACTTCACGAGAAAACTTATCAAATCCCTGATAAAATCCTCTGTGCTGTCCATGTATAATCATAATATTAGTAACTGTGAATTACTGGCATGAAAAAATCTACATGCTGATTTCGTGTGCTTCATGTGAGCATGAAAGCGAAAGGATCGATCTGATTGCTCCATTAATTCATCTGGTCAACCGCTTGGCATCCTCCCCAGATCAGCATCGCATAAGCCTGACTGGAAAAGGCCAGCGTTATATTTCAATGTCAAATTCGCTCCAAGCTTGTCATTTCCAAGAGTTTACCCCGTCTGTTTCCTAATTCTGCTCATCTGATGCCTCAAACCACGTGTAGGAGGTCACAATTGAATTGGCTGGTTCTGTGGTAGGTTAGACAACTCTGAATTTAATGGCCAACTTAACTACAGCGGTGGGAACGGTTGAGGAAAATTGCTCAAGTTAGTGAAGAGAAAGTGAAAGCTGTAGGGGAAAGACGATCTGTAATTTAATTGTTCAGCTTTCTCTGGCAAGGTACTTCCCTTTTAATTTCATACTATGTATGTGTCAAATTGACAGAAGCTTGAAACAGAAGCATGAACGGAACCGACACATAAATAAATTGTAGCATAGTATCTTTCTCTCTGTTTCTATGCTTGACGTGCTTACTTTTTGCGTAAGAATGTTAGAAGTAAGGTAGTAAAAGGGAATGCAAGCAAGTTGGCTACTACAGAGCGCATCTAATGTATCTAGTCCCTCCGCTCTCTAATGGAATCTGTGGACGAAAATTACTCTCATTTTATGGTATTCCTCTGTGTATCTGACTCTACTGTTCTTGCTGTAATGAGCGCAACGACTGTGGCTATCGCTTGAGAATTCTGCTATCGCATCTCGACTTAACCTTCATCATAAAGTATTTTATAGGCATGCATACACCCCCGTACGTACGGCTCCTGGCACTGCCGTGCAGTCGGGCTTCAATAGATACCCCTCCGCAGCGGTTGCAATCTTTACGACTCCTGCTCTCTTTGCAATCCGCAGTTATGCCAGACTGAGCGAAGACTCTTCTTTTCATCTTTCCCCTCATCTGCCAGTCATTAGCAATGCAAGTGTGTCTTTCTGTGCAAAAGTAAGAAGACACTGTATGACGAATATGACGAGCAAGAGCGTGACAGAGTAACAGTCTTCTATTCAGAAAAAAACGTCCCAAGGGAAAGATATGTTTTAAGCTAGTCTTTCAATAGCTTTAAATTTCCTAATGAGACACTTGCTTCCGGCTTTTCGTCAACCACGTACATTCCTTCCTCATCTCCCTTCCCCTGTCAGCATGCTCCCAAACTTTCGTTTCCTTTGACATGACTACTTTGGTAGATTGTAACAAGACAAATCACGAGTCCCTCATTGTATCAATTATTTTCTCCAGACTTGTCCCACTAGTCGCGCTGTGTAACTTGCATAGGACCACTTTGAAATGAAACTCTCGGGAAAAGTAGTAGTTGTCATGGTGATGTCTGTGGAGAGAAAATTACGGCACATGTGCAAGGGGCACAGGAGATTAATGACGCTGCTTTTCCAAGCTGCCAGCCACTGCTACTGTCTGTGTGGGCTAGGGAATGAAGGTACTAGGGAGTTCTAATAATGATCAATGAAGGATAGACTGGGTGAGGGATGAGGAACGCTGCACTCAGGATTCCGTACTATGCACAAACACGCACGAACACGAATATTTCCCGCACATAGACCGTAAGTACGAAAGTTTGCAGCACAGAAGCAATGGTGAAAGCTGAGTAGTCGGGTAGTAGAGACGAACTGCGAGCTACAGTCATATCCTACCCTACCAACCCTTTTTTAATCTCTGATAGAAGGAGCAAGTATAGAATATACACAGTGACGTTTGTAACAAATAATCTTGGCCTTTTCTAATTAGACGAAGTGCAGAATGTCGTAGGGAAAGTGTGAAGGTTAATCAATTTTGTAATGGAAATGCAAGCAAGCACCCCTCGGGTTTCATTAAGGACTAAAGGGTTCTGAGGCATTGATTTTCTTCCCATCATCATACAACTGTGTGGTTTAGCTGGAGGCTGCGAGGCTGAACGCGCACAGAGCTCGTCTCAGTATGTTTGCTAGCCCCTCGTGTTGTCCAAATCAGTAGTAGGGCTATGTACTTTCAAAGAAAGACAAACAGAGCACTAAATGGATGGATAGCGATGTGTCCATTAGAGTTGAGATATCTCCAGCGGCCCTTCAGATTTCACAACCCGTTGGTGGCGGGGAATTGTAAGGCTTAGACGAAGTGATGGAACGAGCTGGTGAAGAAGTTAGGAATGATGTTGTTAGTGATTAGGAGGCTTTGCAGGATGGTTTATCTGGGGAAGACGGGATGGGAACCATATATTTCCCTAGGTAGTGGGATCGGATGACTTGAGACATAGTCGGAGGGGACCATGTCGTCATCATCAAAAATAGTTTTATCCACAGATTCCGCTATGGACCGCTTAGCATGGATCTCATTGGACAGAAGTGTTTCCTCCGTGTAATTCCGCGTCGCAGTCGTCGTTGGAGAGTTGAAGTTCATAAAATGGACCGAGTATGAGTTCTCCACCGGCCGTCGCTTACCCTTCCCTATAGTCGCCGTGGGGTCCTTGGAATCGAGCGAAGGTTCCATCGGGGACGACTGCTGCTTCCATCTTTTGACCCGTTGGGAGATTTCCTCGTGAAGGATATTAAAAAACATGGAAGTGAGAGCCATGCCGAAGAGAATATAAAAAGAACAGAACCATTCGGTTCGTTGGTCAAGCCGCTCAAGTCCGTGTTTTTGTGCTCGACTGTCACCAAAGCTGATTGTAGTGAGTGTGAGGAAACAAAAATAGAAACTGTCCAAGAAACGCCACTTCTCCAACCTGGTCACAATGTAAGAGCCGAGGCATACGTAGGCAAGTAGAATGGAGAGACATAGGAATAAGATCACCAGTATGCTCACACGGGGCTCGCCCGGATCATAATCGTCGAGGAGATGTGATTGATGGAGATGATGATGATGATGATGATGATGATGATGATGATTGTGATGGTCGTCCCGACCCAAACTTGTACTACTCGTATTACCGCCCAGTCCACTACCACTAGCACCGCCAACCACCACACTACCACCGCGTAGATCACCGTCAATCGGCTTCATCCCAAAGTAAGGGTCGGAAACTTTCCGCGTGGATGACGAAATGGTGGACGAGGAAGACGAGGAACAGCCTTTGTTTTCTCGACTGCAGCAGCAACAACAAACTTTGGCACAGAGAAAACGAGCAATTTTGGCCAGGAGGGAGCCCACGTTGGAGAGGTACCAGAGCATGATGGGGATCCCGAAGATGGCGTAGATCATTGTCGCAATCTTGGCTGATGATGTCTTTGGCCCTATTCCTCCGTACCCTGGGGACACATAAATTTTACATCGGTTCATTGATTTCCCCAATCAAAGCCTTCATGCACACATCCAAGGTCCCGCATCGGACATGTACGCATGGTCATATCATAATACCCTTTGCCACCAGCACCACACTTTTCGTACGCGCCATGCGAATGAAAGAATTCAACTGAAAGAGCAAGAGTAGTGTGTACTTATGAAAACTCAAAGTTTCGGCTGCATGGGCCCAAAACATTTCGATTTATTCCCCACACGCATGGCTAAAGGCTGAGAATTCCACTTCCGCACGCGCTTATCATTCGCTTTCTCCTTTTCCAGCCAAACTCTTGCTGAAATTTCGAATAAATTCTCAATTTTTTTCTCCTCTCAAGCCTTTCCTTATCACTTTGCTTAACTTTTTTCTGTCAA
This sequence comes from Deuterosminthurus bicinctus, assembly GCA_034698825.1. Classification (NCBI taxonomy): domain Eukaryota; kingdom Metazoa; phylum Arthropoda; class Collembola; order Symphypleona; family Bourletiellidae; genus Deuterosminthurus; species Deuterosminthurus bicinctus. Next base: position 22,808 of record JAQIWI010000586.1, on the reverse strand, counting down.
ATTTCGAAGACATTTAATGTAAACCTCATTAATGGCCATACGTCTCCAAGGTTGCATATATATTCTCAAAGCATGCTACGATACCTGCCTTCAGGATAATGCACACATGCACAGTAGGGCATTCTTCCCTTGATACTTATTCCAGTGCACGCTTGCAGCAGGAGCATCGGCATTAGCGATGGAATAGATGGGAAAATGAGATATGTAGTAATCCCTTCAATCTGCGGTGAAGGAAGGGGAAAGAGGAAGAGAAGGAATAGGTGGGATAGACAGTGCGAGAGAGAATATAGCATTTTTACAAAGGATTTTCAAGGGAAATGACTACGACGACAACATACGTTAAACCAAATGCTACCTTGAATGCACCACCGTTCTAGACAGGAAAACTAGCAGTAACCAACTGATTTCCCTACAAAAAAGCCGAATAAACTGCCTGTGCAGCTCGGCTGACTGCAAAGAAGCACGGGGTCTATCAGCAGTGACTTAGCCTGAAAGATTTGCCGCAGAAGGAAATTTTATTTGTGTGCCTGGGCTATTGAAAGGATGAGTTTGCAGCCTGAGCACGTCTTATCGGGATATGCAGACTCTGCTCCTGAGATGCTCAGTCCGTTCAATCAACTATTATGCCAGAATTCTCAAATTGGGCAAAGCAAAAAGGAACTCTCTCTCTCTCTTGCAACTGCGTGAAAATTTTGCTCTCTCTCAGTCACTCAAGATCCTCTTCATGGCCAGAATCTTTCATCATCGATTCATCTCACCATCGTCACTCCAGGTCTCATGCATGCCGTTCCAATTATTCTCAAATCCTATCCCGAAAAAGCCCTTGGGGCAGGTGAAAGCTTGCTTGCCGAACACACAGCAGCTCTCGCCTTCATCAGTTTTACTCTCTCGTCCTCTTCAGACATTATTACTACAACGGATGATTGCCAGTTGTCAACGAACCACTTGACTCTTAATGAATCTTGTCACCAGTTGCCATCTCTAAGTCGCATTGGGACATCCTGTTGGAACATCTTCACTGGAAATTCATCAGAATGTCAAAATCGACTCATTCTTTCACAGTGAAATTTCACAGCATGCTGAGCATGCTGAGCATCAATACAATGGCGACTCCCTTTCGAGATCTTAGTGGGCATTCTTGCTGGAACAATAACTCCAGACTGTTGTCTCTATGACTACATACATCCGAAAACTGAAATTAATGCTATTTTCAGAGTAGCAATGATCGGGGGACAGTGGCATGGTGTATTGGACACGGCCAAAATTTGGTTGATATCAGCATAAGGATTTTTTCCTTGCTCACATTCCTTTTCTTGGCAACGGTGATGACGGTAAGATTTGAAACTGCATAAGTTTACTTCACTTATGTGAGAGAAGTTCATGGAGTGAATCTGATCAAGCTTTAACAAAGTCAAGCCTTCGTACGTGTGCAGATATGTCTACAGAGCTGATTCGGGTGTCACTAGCTCCTTCTATTTTCCTCGAAATTCATGGTGTCTTCCCCAAAGGACAGTGAAATGGGTTGGATTTTGTCCATACCACAGACAGCACTATTGCTACATCTCTCTTTTTCTCTATTGCACCCCACAAATATCTCCTCAATATTCCTCTCTTGCATTCTTCTGCGGAAATACAACAAACACTGTGTACGTGCGTTTTGCTTTGCTTACTCAGCAACAGACTAGACTGAATATTTCAACAGTTTCCTCTCTCTCTCTCTGTCTGTCTGTGCAACTGTTCTCGATAGTTTTGCAACGGCTTCTGGACACGAATAGCTTTTAGGAGACACAGAGAGAAGAGCGGAAAGACGACATAGGGAGAGAAAATTAAAGGAAATAAATTGCTGTCCTCGTACAAAAAGGACCAGCGTAAATGAATGTGCAATTCAAATGGGCCATCTGGTGAATTTATGAAAGACGTGTGATAATTAGGTTTAAGGCAGAGCTATGGACTTAAGTGACACTGCCGGAGTCACTAAAGAGAATTATCGCATCGGACTCAGTGGATTTACCACCTTCAGAGCATGGAGGAGAATTTAATAGGGGCAATGGACTTGGGTGAATGAGTATGCTGGTGACGAGGGTGATTAGGGAATTTAAGCGTTCATAACACACTCTCCTCATTCCGTCAGTTATAGCTAAATATGATAATCATGCTTCCGTGATAATGGAGGCACGCAGAATCGAATTGAAACAATTTTCAGTTCCTTTTTGTCAGTTTTTATCTCAATACCAATAAATATCCCAACTTCGTACTGTATAAACATAGACACACAAAAGTACTCTGAGTAGTTGACAAGATAGAGCTCTATAAGTGAATCCTAGGACTGTAACTTTGCTGACGCGTTTGTGCCCAAAACTCCAATCTTCCTCTTTTCGTATTTCCTTTAGCTCAGTGAGCCAGCCACCAATAGAATGCAATAGAAGACACGGAAACTTGCCGTCAACTCCAGCTCATAGCAGATTGTAGACACATACTAGGCAGCCAAGTCCTAGTCACGACTACAGATGAGGAGCAGCATTACTACCTATAGAAAGACTAGGTTTACTCTTCCACACGCTCACAAATGCCCGCCGTATGGTCCTAAAGTGGCGAATGAGTAGTGGTTACACATGCTAGGTAACTCGGGATTCTTGACACAGGCAAGAGGAGGCGAAGCGCTAAGAGAGAAGTACATTTACCATTGGATTGCATCAGGTCTTTTTGGCATTGTGCGAAAAGGAAGTTGGGGCATAATAAGCTTTTATTTAATGGCCTATAAATCTGAAGGCCCTCGACACAAAATGCTTGTGCCAAGGAAAACTGCATGCTCAGCCAGAAAAAAAAGTTGAGGGAAAAATCCAGTTGAGAGTAAGAAGAAAAAGAAGAGTGTGGAAGGGAAAAAGTTGGTTGCTTATCGTCGTTTGGAATTCTACTGGTGGTAATGTGCAGAGAGAACCTTTCTAGTATCTCACCTCTGCATAGATTACCAGCAACAACAAAAAGGGGGAGAGCAATTTTGAAATGCTCACTTTGATTAACCACACCAGACAGACAGTCGGGGCCGCCTCGCTCTTTAGTTATTCTTTCATAGACAATGCGGCACAAAGTTGTGGAATACGTATGTACAAACGACACCTGTGCAAGCGAAAAATTTCCCGCTACTCGGAAGCTACGAAAGAATAGATTGATTCTCAGGAAATGGTGGAATTCATGAAGGGGAAATACAACAAGTTGGTTTAACAGCAACTTGAACGGCATACTTGTTTCAGATTCATGCGGCTGGTTGTCTCTAACCTGACCTAGCTAGTTGGCTCTAACCTGACGTGGCTAGTTGGCTCTAACCTGACCTGGCCAGTTGGCTCTAACCTGACCTGGCCAGTTGGCTCTAACCTGACCTGGCTAGTTGGCTCTAACCTGACCTAGCTAGTTGGCTCTAACCTGACCTAGTTAGTTGACTCTAACCTGGCTCAGCGTCTGCACGGGCCCAGTGACCTACGATATACACTTATCAGTCGTGCATTTTCAAACATCAAAACTGTGCGATCCCCTTTCAAAGCATGCGCGAAGCCGCGTCGTGACCCTCAGTTTTGGCAGCTTGCTATATACACATTTACTTCTTATTTTTCTCAAATAAAATAAATTTAATCGTGACTATGATTGCAAAAAATTATGTTGATTAAATTAAAAGAGATGAACATTTAACACGCACATTTTACTTAATACAATCAATAATAAAAAAAAGTCTTAAAAATAAAATTAGTGCAATCTCATATGAAGAGAGAAATATCTGAAGCGCACGTCAGAAAAACGACAAATGAGCATGCGTGGCAGCAAAAGTGTACTGCTGCCTTTGCTTCCATGTAACACTGAGATTGTCGAGTCATTGTACTCAGCAGCCGTCTCCTCCATTGCTGTGACCACACCACACCCATACTACCCACTTTGATGAAGGCTGATACGGTTTCGAATGTATTGCAATATTCGAAACTACTAATATCTCGGGTTTCGAGCCAAACGACATTACATTTAGTACATGCTAAGTACAATTGTACCACAGTTTCCCCCAGCAGTCATTAAAATCCCACTGTTTCTGCTGGCGGAGGTGTGAGCCACAGGCAATTCCCTTATAAAATGGAAAAATATCCCCACTTCGTGAAGCGTGGAAGCCACGGGAGGGAACCGGTATTCATTTAGTAGCTATAGTAACGGAGTTACTCTTACTCTGGGTATTGCGTGTGTGTGTCATGATGGAAAATCCCGTTACTACCATGAATATTGTAATGACGAGTGTCCTATGGTGATACCCTTGGGATTGCAGTTGGTAAGAATAGCACCTGAAAACCCCAAAAGAATCCCCGTCGATGCTACCTAATGAAAAACGGTTACGTAGCGTGGATTGTAAATAGTATAATAAAAGATATAAAGGATAGAACACTTGAACTTGCCAAGCGCCGCAGGTCATGAACCAGCTGCGTTCTTCAACTCAGCCGTTTTTCCACTTCTTTGTGTCCCCCAATGAGCATACGACCCCCAGGCCGGTAGGGGAACAGTTGCCTTGGGTGTTGGGTCTTGTTTCATGCATATTTGTTGGGAAAAAAAGGGGAAGGATGGACCGGCTCTAGTCTGGGATTAGGGACGAACTACATGGGAAAAACCATGGGTGAAAGCGGAGGGAGGTGTTAACCTCCGCCGGGGTACAAGCACTAAACAAGATTAGAACAAGAAGACCTGCGCCCCCCAGACCAGTAAGCTTATATGGGATAACCACTAATTCATGCTGGCCCGGCTTAGATATAGTAATTGTAATTATTAATAAGCGTGTGGTTATGCTTGGTTTGCTCGATGTACGCGTGGCAGCTTCCGCCACCGCCACGCGATGTGGCAAAGTCCTAGGAGAAGTTCTTTTGTATTGTAATTATTGTCAATATTCTTGGTAGGTAATTGTTTGTGTACCCTTTCTACGAGTGACCGTTACGCCACCGTCACATAGGTTAAGTCTATTTTTATCTCACTACAATCGAAAGGGTATCGTCTTTGGGCACTCAAAATTACAATATTCAGGTTATCAATAGGGTACTTTTTCTATGATAACTCAACAAGAAACATCCACTGGATCGTTCCGGTACTAGGGAGCGAGGCTCACATGGTTAAACATACAAAGGCAAGTAAGTGCGAATTTTTTACACAGCATCAATGCTCGCTATGAGCAAAGAAAAAGGTAATATTTATTTCATGACGATATGACAGCTGTAATAATATTTACTTCGTGACACGAACAAGAGGTCCCCACCCAAGAAGAAGAAAGAGGGAGGAGTGATTATTATTCAAGATCAGCCACGATCAATGCTCAGTTTTGCCACGAGGAGAAAAACTTGATAAATTTTATTGAAGTATACGTTCTTGTCGCAAAGAGAGAGAAAGATAGTCTGAAATGACTGGTAGGTTCCTGAGTGTGTTTACTCTCAGGCGAAGAAGTAGGGCAGATGTTTTCACAAAACTAAACAAACTCAGCCAATCTTTGGTACATCCACACTTGCCCTCCTCCCATTCCAATACGAACCCACTAAATTTCTCACTCCTAATTCTCGGATTGGAATCCATCGCGCGCTGGAAGCTTGCAACTTACTTCTTCCACTTTTACTTTCTCTTCTCCCTTCTCCTCTCATTTCCTGCTTCTGTACCTTTGCCAAAAAAGACTATTGCAACGTTCAACTGAGAGATTCCACTCCCTTCTACTCTCACTCACACTCGCACTAACCCTTGAAAGCTTCTGTGAACAACTCACGCGTACGTGCGTATGCACACACTCAGCAGACATCACAGGCTTACAAAAAGTCTCTCGGAAATAAATACACCCATAAACATGTCTATATATTCGTTCTGAGCAAACATTTTCACATGAAAAAAGGCAGGCGTAGAAATTCCTTTGAGGATGGGATGGATGATCGGGGAGTGAGACAGAGAGAGACGTAATCATCCTAAAGCTAACAATGAGATAGTCAGTTTTTACTTGTTGGCACTTAGACACACACACACAAGTGTACTTCTGGATAGTACCATGTAAATACTGACCAGCTGCAGTCAACAGAGTCCAGTAAAGCCTATCCACACGCTACGACGGGAAAAATTCAAACACACACTACATCCATAATCCTTCTACTTACATGGCCTGTCCTAAATCCAAACAAGTCTTGGAATTTACATGTGTGGGCTCATCAGTTTAGTACAGCGCGTCAACAAAGAGCTTTTATGTCCTTTTCTCCACGCGTGCACCTCGTCTAGGTGCAAATGGATATAAATCGGCTTTTTATGAAATCTTTTGTACCTATGGCTTGCCTTTCACTGATCCCTACACTACACAACAGTGAAAGCACGTAGACAAAGAAATACATGCATTCCTCTTCCTCCTTCCTTTCCTTTGCATTCTTTCAGTTGGGCAATATTTCCCTCACAAATCGCTCTTGTCCGACGCTCTGCCCTTCCACGATTTATGTATGGTTTCACCTTAATCAATAAATGGTTTTACCCGACACATTCAGACACGTAGCCTACATTTATAACTGTTGGCATACGCCGCGTAAATTTTCATATCTTACTCATTGAGTCGGCAAGAGGCATGTTATGAAACGTCCACAAGATTGCAGCGCTGGGCTATCAATTTAGTGGAAACTATTTCATTGCCATCAAACGTGCAAAGAGGCCTACTGTGCGATGTGAGGTCGCACAATTCTTCTTATCGTCCAAGCCACCCATCTAACTAATAATCGAACTGTGTGCCGCACATCCTATGAACTACCGTGAAATTGTTAATGTCAACATTAGGATTATCCCACCTTGAAACTTGCAACAAACTTTCAATGACTCGAATCATCAGTTGCAAAACAATATTCAAGCTAGTTCTGATCCCTTCCTATTTACCATCCAACCCTAGAGTACGCAGTGACTTTTCAACTAATCATCCAGTGTACACATTCGTTAAGAAATTGCTCTGAGCTTTGGGTATGCCAAATATCATATATGCAAGTGCATGTTAGGCACAAGTAAGAGTGTATGTGTGCATAAGAGGAAAACTATGTGATAATGGTAAATCTTAAGAAGATACAGCTGATTATGGCAAATAAAGTAGAAAAAGGAAAGAAAGAGTGTGTGCGCTTGTGGTAATGTGTAAAAGCAGAAGTGCAAACGACACGAAGCAAGGAGCGCGTGAATTGAATCTGCTCTCTACCTTACTAGAATGGCTATATAGGAAAAGATTTCCTACTCGTGTCATCTGCACAGAACACGTAAGTGAGAATGGCAGAACCTGTCTGATCTTGTGAGAAGCGAACGAGACTTCAACTTAAATGTCAATTTTGAAACCAGATGTTAGTTGATGGCACATAGTTCCCAATGCGAATGAGTCCACAAGTAAATTCATTTTCAAACTTGCTGTGCGCCGTGTGTACACAATAACCTCATCCTATGTCGGTACTTGTACATACATATACTTGCATCTTTCTACGCCGTGGACACAGCAGATTCTTCTGTCTTGTGAGAGAACAACGGGTACTCGAGAGGGAGAAGGAAGACGCCGGAGTGTGAGATAGAGAGATTTGAGCCGTCAAAATGACACTTAATGGGAGTGATGAGAGGATTGCCATTCTAGTTTATTCACATTCCGTGCAGAGGTAGGGCTGGGAGGCTTAAGCTAAATAATGACGACGACTTAAGAGCATCCTCCTCCTCATGCTTTTTCATCTCGTCGTCATCATTATGAGAATGATGATGGGATGAGTCAGGAGTGTAAATGAGGTGAAAGCATCTAATAAGTACCTCCTGATACACACGCTCACAATCACCTCTTCCATATGACAAGCAGCACTTATACTAATAGTACCTACTTACACATCAACATTGTCCCTAGCCAGCAGGATGATCGAAGCCTAAGTAGTAAAAGTTACGAAAGAGAACAATTTCCTTCTCCAGCGTAATCATTCTTCGTTCCCTTCCTTCCTTGGTGAGGAAAATCAAGATATCACACAGTAGATTAAACAGGGCGAAGCTGAGGGCGCTCAAGTGAACGTGAAAAATGTCCCATGGAGTCAGTATGATGGATCTTGGGTGGAAAATTGGAGCATTCATGTTTCTCGAAGTGGGGAACACGTAGGGAAGGAGAAGATAGAAAGAGAAATGATGAAGAAAATTAATCGGAAAAAGATGATTTGATCTTCCGTTTAGATGCATAATAATTAACTGTGTAGTCTCGCTCTGGCTGTGTGTGTGTGTTGGTTGCATGATTATAATAATAAGTAGGATAGCAGTACTAAGGAGGAGGTCCATGCAGCCATGATTTACGATTATGGTTGGAGAATGAAACGAAATCCTAAGGAAATTTCATTATAAATGGTACGAGAGCGAAGAAAGGACTGTGGGCTGAAATGATCAAATGAAGGCGGATCTTGCTGAGCATAGAGAAGGAGGACAAATACACTAAAATTCCCTTTCTCTCTCTTTCTCTGCAATCCCATCCGCCCCAGTACTACAACTAAAGCCAAGGTATATGTGTTTCTATGCAAGTCCGCAGTAGTGCTAACTTGGACCGTTACAGAATCCCATCACAATGGCAAATGCTGAACGAGATCCGCATTGGGCCTTATCCACGACGACATCCTACTCTTCCTTTGTGCTTTCTCAACTCCTAGTTTAATTATCGAAAAGAGGATTAAAGCAGGAGGGAATAATAATGCATTGTAAAAAGCATCCTCCTTCTTTCCTATATCCATCTATGCATTCCCATCATCATCCGATCCTCCGCTTATATCTGCCTCATTATTATTATTATGATAGAGCTCGCAACTGACAGTAGAACCCGCTCTCTCAATTATCGCTCTGTCCTCATCAAAGACAGTCTAGTCTCTCCTCCCTCATAATTGCGATGGAGGCAGACACAGTTTTCTTCTTCATCATTCTTTCCGACTAGTATGCACTCTGGAACGTGAAGGGATGAGTCTATATTTTGCACACTGCTGAGATGAGAGAGAACAAATTACCTCCAATTACCGCCATCCCCTGTCATCGTCATAATCATTGAGTCTTATAGCACTCCCACCTACTTCCTCTCATGACTTTACTGTATAGTCATCACGTACACATGACTCATCTTACCCAAGCATACTCTAAACGTACAGACGACATCCTGCCTGCTTGACAATTCAAAAGCAATCATCTACTTAAGTTTTCTGAAGGCCAGCACTCAAGGATATGCACACTATCACGTTGTCCCGACAGCAGCATGCATATATATGCAAATAGTATACTATTTTGGGTTTCACTACCATTGGACTCAGTGGTTCCGTAACTTGATGCGGAAATGAGGACAAGTCCCCCCATCAAAATTCATGGTGGGGACAAGCTATGTAATTGTCCTCCCCATAATGTTTATGAATTCAAAAAAAAATGTCGAACCATATTCAACACGGAAGTGTTCTTAAAAGTGCCTTCGGCGCTTATTATTGTAAGTTTGACATCTCAGTTACGCCAAGTGTTTCAATAACCTAGGCGTCCACGAGGAAACTTTACGTGAAATATCCACAATTTCCACAAGTTCCAATAATTCATGAAACTGAAACTCTTTTTTTCGCAGAAACTCAGTTTCATCGGAAGTTTCACGCGCGCGTCCACAAGGAACTTTATGAAAAATTTCATGAAATCTTTCACGGAAAATTTGCTCGTGGACGCCGAGTGGGTGACAGTCAGCGTCCGTCGACCACGCACACCTCACGCTCGCCCTTTGCAGCATTCACATGGCACACCTGTACCTCCGGCTCGAGGTGTTCTCCGTTGCTCAGTTCGCCGAAGCACAAGACCACCTTCATCTCGCCCCCATGAGTACCCTGGGCCCTCATCATCCACAGTGTATTTCTGCAGGGTTGCGCCTCGCAGGCAATAGGAGACCAACTACAGGGGTACCCCCAAGCTAGGTTGGATTTTCCCGGCAGCACCGAGAGGATTCTAATCTCTTTCTGCTATAGGTGGTGAAACCATTGGGCTGGCCAATGGTCAGTGCTGGCAGTACGCGAGTCAAGCCAGGGATTGAACCCTACATGTGTATCCGTAGATCAGAGCAGCCGAAGCTCTAACCCCTAGACGACGATAGCTTGTCCCTCGTAACCATAAGGAGTAATGGCAATTCACACCCACGAAGTAAAGGCAACCTTAAGATCACAATGGCCACGCAGCCGTCATGATGGGCATGCGTTACTTTGACCGAGTGACCTGGGATTTTCATGGTCGACTTTTCAGCGAATTTCACGTGGTGCTTGAATTGGTGACTTTTCAGTCAGACTCTTAGTGTGACCTCCAGAGGTCAACGAAGTTAACATGGGGTCAGCAGTAAAAGTTTGACCCGGGATGTTTTTCAATGAACTCTCCATGTCATTTACGTGAAGGTTGAATTGGCTAATTTTCAATACATCTCTCCCTTTGACCTCCAGCGGTCGTAGAAGTCAGAAAAATGTCAACTTGATACTTGATCGCCTTTAAGTAATGATATGTTATGATAACAACTACGTTGATCTCTGGAGGTCCAAGAGGGCGATGCGATGTATTGAAAACTCGCCAACTCAGCCCTCGCGTAAATGACTTGGAGAGTTCATCGAAAATTATCCCGGGTCAAAAGGTCAACCTTTTGCTTGTTGACGCTATGTTAACTTTGTTGACCTCTGGAGGTCAAACGAGGAGGGTGATATTTAAAGTCAGTGATGTGTAATCCAACATTTTCGGGATTAGGAATAGGAATATGGATTACATCTTTCAAGTGGCTGGATTAGAATTATGGAATGTGGAATAAAATTCAAGCTACGATGGATTGAAATTAGGAATATGGAATATTTATTTCAAACAGAAGGAATATGGATTATGGATTAGAATTCAGAATACCTTGTGGAATAGACAGTGGATTACTCTAAACTCAAATTGCCCTCTAGTTCTTGCTAACGTCTTTTGATTGTTTTCAAAAACTGTATGTATTGAGTTCGTTTAAATGTTCTGATGTCAGCAATTAAAAGATTTTTCAAGCAAATTTATATAAATCTCGCTATAATTAGGCAAGAAATTCATCATTTGGCACACGTAATTTATATATGGACTATTGCGCATTTCTGGATTAGGAATACTGGAATAGGGTAACCATTGAAGGTGGATTTGGATTAGGAATATGGATTATTTCTGGCCAAAAGCTGGAATAGAAATGGAATTAGGATTAAAGTGGATTGCCGAATATTCCTAATCCTGGAATACTTTATTCCAGGATTACACATCACTGTTTAAAGTCACCAATTCAAACTCCACGTGAAATTCGCTAAAAAGTCGATCCTGAAATTGACAAAAATAGACCGCACCGATGGCTCTCATGCAAACAAATACTGTACCAAGCGACCTGATACCAGTGAAAGGCATTTGTCCAAATCCTTGCCAACGCAGTGACATAACCGAGATCGAGCATTGCTGAAGACCACTTTTGCTCTATCGCGGAAGCCCTAAAAAACGGACCTGTACGATTTAAGAAGCCAGGTAACAAAGCTCCCTCCGCGAAGGACTGAAAAATAGTATGTACTGTAGCTTTGTTGACCACGACAAATGAGAATAACGACGGCCAGCGCATGCAAGTCTTAAGCCTTGGCAAGTCTCTCCTTTCGGTAAGAATGTTTACCGATTGAAGTTAGCGAAACTGGAGCAGGACGGCCTGCATGGCGGCTTTTCATGAGAATCAAAAGGATGGTTCCCCTCTAATAATACATCAGCTTCTTACATCATAGTCACATACGGTATCATGCATCTGTCTGTCTGCTTATATTTGAGCACGCGTAAGTGAGTTGGCGCCTTCAGTAGTCTCGAGTATACTCTACACGGCAATATTATCCCATGATGGCATACTCATTCAGACGCACACGCCGGCCGAGTTTCCCAACAAAATTCCACAGATCCTTTTCCCCCACTTAATGCTATTATAAAGCTTCCTTGCTCTTTGGTGTTGCATTAGTTCTTAAAAATGACGTATTGGGCCAGAGAGCAAGGAGAGGTTCTGACAGACAAGCTCCTGTCAAGTTTTTAATATGCTGCAGCTTATAATAACTTTCCCATGTGAGAGACTGCTTGGAGTGAAACGCTTGAGGGCAAGTTTGGGATAATAATTTTACTGGTACTGTGTGGATACGCTTGCGCTAGGCGGTGATGGTGGCAGAAGATGGTTGCGAGGAATACTACGAAGTTGGAGAGTAAGAGAATATGTCAAAAGACCTTACCAATAGTGGTGAGCGTGGTCAAGGCGAAGAGAAATGCCCGAGGGAAGGTCCATGAGTAGGGCAATTCCTCAACTGTGGCGTTCTCGACGACAGACAGAATCCGCTCGACGAGGAACCTTTGGAAGTTCCCGACCTCCTCTGATGTCATTTTGGTCCAATTGTCCGGGTACAGAATGTTCATACTGAGTGTGATTTCCCATATATTTCTAACAGTATCACTTTTAAGTTGTTGAATTTGCTCACCCTGCAAATTGTTATGGATGGCTAGGGTGAGATTGGAGCTACGGACGGGATAGCCACTGGCAGAGACTTGTACTTGTGACACACTATTCCTATTCCCCTCGAGGGCGAGGAAGACGAAGGAGCCGAGAAGGGCGTAGCCTAGCACGAGGCCACAAACGAACAGATTAATTACAACTAATTTCACCGCCGCTTTCCATGCAGGTCCTTTGTTTTTTCGATTCTGATGATATGCTGCCGCGGCCGCCGCTGCTGTCGTCGTGCTGCCCGGCTTCCGTCCACTTTCAATTCCTACAAGGTCAACGCCCTCCGGCACTGAAAACTCCGTGTCCTCCGGACAGTATGCACTAGTAGGCCGATCCATTTTCATGACATTCTCTTCTTCGCATTTCACTTTGTGAAACCTCCTGTCTGCTACTTGCAATAATAACGAAACTAGGGGCTCGTATCACTTGCACATTGCGAAGTCCGTGCTAAATCATCAGATTTGGTCCATTTCGGAGTCGTTTCTTGGTATATTCATAGTGTCACTGCAACTGTGTCGTCGTGCTGACAGGAATTCTGAAATATACAACCATAAAGTCAATGTATTAGCGCATATATTCCTCGCACAGTTCTAGTATGTATGCATCGACGTGTGCCAGGATGCATGCGTATATTGACATAACGTTGGCACATTAATGTGCGATGTTCCTCCTAAATCATCCTAATAAAGTCACAGATGATGTAGTGGGATTCATGTTATTACGTAGACGTGGTCCTTCAGTTCGAAGCCAATTCACAATCTTCATAGCTACTACAATTTTGAATTTTGCAGCTTACACGCTCCGCTCTACCTTCCTAATGCATTCAGCTAGTTTTAGAAACACGAAAATGTACATGCATTTTTCCTTTTCCTCCTTTTTTTGCTCAGTTGCATCAGCAAACGATTTCCTTGTGTTTCGCTCATCTTCAATGAATGAACTTGGACTCGGTCGTCTACGAATTTGCAATCAGAACTTATGCGTTAGGCATGATAATACTTGTGTGCATGTCGGAGACAGTGGAGGGCTTTGGCCAAGCGGAAAAATACGGACTTCTACTTAAGATTGCTTTCCAAATATGCACATAAGCTAGTCGAGCTTGGAGAGCCTGAACCTACACGGAATTTCTGTCTTTGCTCTGCTCATTTTTGCTTGTTTGAGCACTCCCACAGCTCTAGTTTCCTTTATAATTACAAATGTCCATATCAAAAATGCCATTCATGTTCTCTGCCCCTCCTATCCCTCCTCTTACGCCTGATCCTCATCTTTTCCATATGCTCTCATTCAGTGACTAACCAGCCTGAGATACCTATACACCACGACTGTAGACGTCAAGCTTAAAGTCATGAGCACAGAGCGCGTAATATTCTCCGAGGAGAAAAGTTACACTTTATGACCCACCAGTTATTTCTTCGAAGATGTCGACCATGGGATGTTGTTGTACAATAGCAACAGCACGTGTGCCGTGTGCGTATACATGACAACAGAGAGGCAGAGAGAGAAGAGAGGAAATACTCATCGCTCTCTCAGCTTTCCCATGCAGACATAGCACGAGTGTATGGTAGAGTAGGAAAAAGAGGATGAGAAGACGGAGCTCAGGGGAACATCACTGTCGCCTTCTTCAATATTTATGTCGCCTGTGATGTACACGAAATATTTTCTCACGGTAAACTGCTCCACTATTGTGTTCTATGCTAATTCTGAGTCTGCTTCTCTGTAGCAACTACCCTGAGATTCATTGTGGCAATAATAAATGTGCCTAGACAACGTCTCGCATATCCACATGGCTGACTCCATCCAATAAAGGCTTTAAATCATGCGCAATACATATACGTATATATTTCAACCTAATTTAAGACCATTCGCCTTCTCTGGCTGTCCTCGTCCTTCTCTGTCTCCCTTTGCAAGACCACAAAAATGTCGTGAAAGCAGAGGGGAAGGGCCCAGCACGTGTCAAGCTCAGTGTAAAGCGTGCGAGCAGTGAGTTTTCTTGTGTTTCGACACGTCTTAATAATCATTGGCTTCTATCACTGTCTCGATACAAAGTTGAAGACACAAGGAAACGGATGGAGGAAGGGAGGATGGCTGTTGGACATAAGCGTGTGAATCTAGTCCTAAACCAGAACTTTCATGTTTTGCTGTTGTACACTACTGCAAAAGCGTATGTGTGAAAGTCCGTAAAAATGAGACAAAAGCACTACCACTTCCCCTACACAACTGCAGTTTATAGCTTGGCTGCCAAAACTTTCTTATACTGCGGCGGTGGTCAAAGTGAAGCTGGACGATATCGTCCCTTTTGATGCAATAACACATCATCGCATGTGCTGAGCCTATATGTGTATGTAGTGGTAGCAAAGTAGTAGTTGTATCTCTATAATATCAAGTCCATTTTCGATTCAAAGAGTTCGATGTATTCTTAGACTTAGAATTAGCTTTCTTGCCCTCCAACTTTAAAACTTAAACTCCAACTTCAAGATTTTCTGAGTTTCCATAGCTGGAGGACACATTCTTTCCATTAAGCAAAGTTCTGATCACACATCACTTCATAGCTTTAGTTCAGCTTACAGGAATATAATTGGAGCATAACAGGTTACTAGCAGGTAACGCGTTTTAGTGTGTATTCGCCACGAGCTTTTGAGAAGACGATTGAAATGGCATCCCTTTTGCCATCGTCGAAAGCAGTTCCATGCAGAAATTTACAGTTCATTTTCCAGTTCTAGTTTAAGCAACTTGCAGGCGTAAGTTTTCTTGTTTTAAAACTATACTCATGATCTGTTACCTCGGGACTTTTTGGCAGCCACCAGTGCACCAATTTTTTTGACTTTTTTGGCGAAACCTTGAGATTTCATTCTGAATTTACCAGAAGAACAAGCCTGCGTTCATTAAATTTGTACACGCTAGAGCTTAAGTCGTCATAGCAATAACGGTTGTTAAATCCAACTAGCTTTGTGGTATAAAGTAGCAGATAATTCCGCTACTATAAAGAAAGGACGTGTGTGTTGTTGGCCTACCGCTCCAGTTCTTATGTCCTTTCATTTCGTCAACCCGATGTCAGAAGGCTTTTCTCCTAATACTTGCTTTGCTCATGTTCGGCCCTCTTTTGTCATTGTTTGTCTAAATAGCAAGCAGAGAGAGAAAGAGAGCTGTAATCTGTGTACAGGGGTGCTTATAGAAAAAAAAAGATTACACATTACGCATGCTAGTGTTGCCTATGCTTCTTCGAGGTTAATCTCTGTATTTTTATCTCTAGACCGGATAATGGCATGTACTAATGATTGCTGGGCGAGGATTATATTACCACCGGGAGTAGGTCCAGCAGAGTGGATCCCATTAGGCTTTATTTGCAAGTTGGAGTTGTTTCTATTCTGAATGGAAAATTCGGTCGCAAGAAGAAAAGTAGGGAAAGAGCGAAAGAGAAAACACTCCAAATTTACTTTCACAGCCAGCTCTGTCTCTGTCTACTACCCTCGTCCTCGTCGTCGAGTAAAGAAAAGAGAAAAGGGCTTCTATAAATTCCACTGCAGACAATAGCACGCTCAGAATTCTGATTGCTCCGCCGTCCCAAAGAATTCATGCTACATAACATAATTACCCTGGTGATCTTGTTAGAGGGAGACAGAGTAGAGGAACTCTGTTATTTTCCAGTTCTAACTTAGTAATTACGTCCAGTGAATGTATACCGTTATGCATAGGTCGACCAACATATCCAAAGAGCAGTACATCTGTTCTGTATTGATTCTCGCGTGCTAGCCAATAACTGGGTCACAAATCCTATGCTTCCTCCCACATACGTACAACCATTCAGCACACTAAGTACTGGGTGTTATATGAAAAGCTTATAAGCTCCTGTTTATGCCAGAAGTTTTTCCCAATTCCCTCCACAAATTCCTTGGACATCGCCAAACGAAATGGGACTATCTGAAAAAGTCGGGATGTGATGACATTGAAATGAAGACATTAGGTGCAGGTCAGATTTTATCAAGTAGCCGTTGCCACCGTGAAACATTTTGGCAAGGAGTGACAAGACATGATCTAATAATCAGTGTGCAAAAGCAGCAAGCAGCTGCCTTCTTCTCTGAGTCAACATTTTTTGTTATCCTCGGGAATGAAAAAAGTTTATTGTTTTAAGTATGTGAGCTCGTTAAATTTACTACTATGTCATTAATTAATTTGCTTCCCAAGATTGTTAGGACGGACGTTGATCCAGAATTCTGTCACTTTTGCTTTCAAAATCAAAAGCATCCAGCCAAAATATCTCGGGTTGGATACTTGCAAACACATGCAACTTCGCAACTGTCAGGCAAAACTCCAATAAATGTCTCCTGTTCTCCAATTTACACCAGACTTCATACTCCTCAAGCACTCTTTTACTGTCCTATAAATTGGTTCAACTGTGAACCTAAAGTCTTGGTTAAAAGCAGTACTAAGAGTTTATTATCAAATTCGTTCGTTCGGCACACATTTATACCATACCTAATTGCTTTCAACGAAATAGAACTTCACCTCAGCGAGGACTACAGCTGGTATTTTAAGAGGGCAGAACGACAAACACCGCAATAAATCCCTCAGCTTAAACCTTTCTATTGTTTCATCATAATAATAATACCCTAATAAGCTGTTCACAGTGGTGAAGAAATTTCAGCGGCTGTGTCGGCAAGCAATAAAGCCGAACCGCACACTTTCATGTAAAGTGCCATAGTTAGCATTACTCTCACTTTGTCCTAGACTGCCGTAAGTAAACCCAGGTGTACATTCAAATGCATACAATACAACGGCTGAAGCGTAGTACAGCCAGCTCAAGAATGCTTATCTTTTTTTTTCTCTGTCGCTACATATATCACGCAGATAAACATACAGAGATAGCAACACTCAAAGCTGAAGAAAGTCGAGCTGTTCCACTGTCACTGTCATATGTCCATTCTCGTATCTTGTTGTTTGTACGGTGAAAATGACGAAAATGGAAGGAAAGCAATCCTGTAGCAGAGCAAGATATTGTCATTTTTCTTGAAATAACAATTTTCTTTTTTTCCGCCGCACATAAACATAGGAGCAGTCTGGAAGTGGAAATCCCCATGGAACAGGTCTTTCCACTCGTAGTGTTACATGTGAGAAATAGTGACATAGGAGAAGATTCCATGAGTTTTTAACCAATTTCTCCCTCCCTATCTCACCCAACTTTCGATTACTTTCCTTCTCCTGCTTCACCATCCCTTTCCTTCTCTATTTTACAGTTTATTCGTCCATTTCTCTTTCTACCTTGCCAGCTTTCCACGTCGATATTCTCGCCATGGGTGAGAGACTGCAGTGTGTGAGCAAGTACAAATTGTTTCAACTGGCTTGTGGATTCATTCACTTTACATTTGAAGCCAACTTGATCCTTGGTATGTCGAAGGGATCACACATTCAGAAAGGAATATTTCCTTCTAAAAAGTCAAGAGAAATACATGCAAGAATTTACAATGTGGAGCTGAGTGGAAGTAGGAGGGAAAGCGACCACCATCCTTTGTTGTTAAGTTCTTGGAATGCACAATAACGGACCTTCCCCAGTCCCAGTGACACACAACGTAAAAGAGCCTGCGGATGGATGCAAACCCACTGGCACTCTTTTTCGTTCTGTCCCTTGCACTTGCTTAGAAAGAGCCTGTCTAAGAGTGCCTACATATAGTATGACTTTGATTGGCCCAATCAAATTTGCTTCTGCGGCAATTTACCACTGACTGCCGATGCGTACATCAATGTTCGCTAACAAGATTTCCTGGAATTTCTAATATTAGTTTCGTTCCCATCGGCTTTTCAAAAATACGGACCTACTTGTTATGGTTGAGTGGAAATACGCGAGGAGCCGTAATAACGGGTAGATTACGTGTTTACGGGCACGGTGGTGTCAGTTAAGTTTGCGGGAACGTTTAGAAAAAATTATTAGCAGTGATCTTCAATCGCCACCACAAAGCACTACAATCACCATGAGAAGTCTTCGCGCTTTAATGAAAGCGTTACTGTGGGAATACGAGCGCATAAAGTTGGTGCACGTGGAGGGAATCATCTGTAGCGTTATTTCTCCTTCACAGCTTTCACTATGCCGAAGAGGATTGGAGTAGATTTAAGACGTGTACAGATTGCGGTGTACGAAGAGCGGTAAGAGGGTAAAGCTGGATTCACTGTATGACCAAGGGTATGCTTTATATGGTTCATGCCACATCAATGCTCATAAGATACAATGTTACTGTGCGGTTTCATCGGCTGAATTTCAAAGCTTTGGAGAAGACGCGCACCACCGCAGACAGTCTCTGCCCATAAAATCTACTTCCCATTTGCACCGAATCTTTACCTTGAACATGAGAAGTAGCTAGAGCATGAGCTTTAGGTTTTCTGACAATGCTATGCATGACCTACATGGTTCATCTCAAACCATTTGCAGTAGCAATGTGCTATGCGTTTCTTCTAAGAGTTCAACTGCCAGGGACTAGGAAACTGACGCCAACCAGTTGTCTTGCGTCCCCATGAGTGGTGACTGGCCATCAGACATCGAATTTCTATGCTCATCAGATAATATGGTACTACCAGCATGGGAATCTCTGAACCAAGCGGTAAAGATCCATTGATGCTCTACGGTTATTCTACCGATGATCCCATGGTAGAAGCTGTTGGAAACAGAAGCGAGGAAAAGCCCGGCTTGATTATGGTAGTTAAAAATTAAAATTTTTGGAAAATCTCATTGTTTACAATCCATTGACCTTCTACCGTTTGCACTTTTTCTTCCCCTCTTTACCGCTCTCTCACAAGGCATTAACCCTTACATTGCTCTGTCGGCGTCAAAACTTGCTAAAATATGAATGCAGCAAGAGCGAGAGGATTGCCTTTGTAAACTCTCTTCTGATTCAAATTGCCAGCGGGGCTATGAATGTGGCTCTCATGTGGAAGAAGATATTGCTACGATCTCTACACCCAAAAATCAGATGTGTGCTTTGACATTCTACTTCCATCGCTACTTTTATAATTCCACCCTAGCTTTACTTTTTTGTCATGAGTCATGAGATTTTACACTCTATCTATATATTCTATATTGCCTTCAGAGCGGCACGCACCATTTTCCGCCCCCGCAGCCCTTCTTGCCTAGCACAGGAGTAAAGAGTGCATGCATAAGGATGTTGCTTAAAAAATTGATTTGAACAAAAATTTAATAAACGGTTTTAAAAATTGTGGAGGACAGCAGTTAGGTTGGCTGTAAACTGTAAATGGGTTTGCTGCGGGTGCCAGTACTTCTGGATTTGATATTGGACGCATACTGGTGTTTCCCTTGTTGCAGGCAACTGGCAATGAAAAGATCCAAAACAGGCCAGGTTCTTGCTCGTTATACCCTGGAAGTTTGGTAACCTCTACATTCAATCACAATACGTTTGTGGAGATTCATTTATAGTCGCGTACGAAGTACGGCGACTTCTGTGATAATTTAGGTGCAGTTTATGCGATTTCGAGGTCTTCCACGGGAGTATATGGCGATCTTCATGATTGATAGTTGCTAGTTTAAGCTACATCGATCTGCAGCTAAGGATTTTTGTCCTTTAAGTTAAATTGTTATGTTTAGAGTAAAAAGTGAGAGGGAGAGTGGGTGAGGGCCCACTGTACGCGACTATTCTGCCCCCAAAATGGGGGAAAAAATTTCTACGATCTGCGGATATCAACTTTTATGCCAGATTTAGTAATTCAATTTTACCAGTATTCCATGAATAATTATGGGGTGAACGCTCTATCATTAAAGTTACGGCATTAATTTATGCCTCTGTATCAGGCAGGCATGACATCATTTCCTCCTATTCCAAATAAGCTTTGCAGCGGGAAATTGCACATTATTACCTTGCATAAGAAGACAATACCCAGGAAAATGATGATAGGTCTAGTATGTAATAAATGAACGGAAAGTTAACTCCAGGCAAGAACTATGAATTATATTAGGAAGGCTTGGGGAACGAGGGGAAGACATCAGCTACCTGCGGGTATAACGAGTAAAGGGAAAGAGAAAGCGAGGGAACCTTTGTGAGAGCGTCCAAGAAATGGATGTGTCGATTTCATGCAATCTTATTAATGCATTATAATAGGGAAAGCAGGTCAGGCTGAAATGATCAGCCTGTAATGGATGGTCTATCTGTAGGCATGAGAGTACGTCGCGCCAAGGAAGAAGAAGGCAGTGAGTTAAAAATGTAAAGGGAAAGGGCTGCCGAGTATGTTGCCAGAAATTGAATTTATAGTTAAGTGAACGTAAATTATTCTGCTGAGACCAAGTCTGCTGCACAATCCTCTGTACCTTCACTCTCATTCTTCAACTTGCAGACTGAAACCGGGCACTTTTCTGGCCAGGAATGATCAAAGAGACGCCGTGTAGCGTCACGAACAGATCTGCAAGCAAGGAAAGCACGTGGGGGGAAACATGGGAGTAAAAGCATCCTAATTAGAGTAACGTAATAAGATAGCTTCCAGGCTTTTTCTCACACAGCAATCTTACATCCAAGTTTCCTGTCAAGCCAACACACTCACTCGATCGTAACCATGTCGTTGGGCTCATCGCTGCGCATGACAGTCTGTTTAAACGCCATCACATGAATCCATCAGATCGGCTCATCTCAAAAGGTTAAAACCCTTAGCGCACCTCCTTTATTTCAACTGATGCCTAAGGTCAAGTCGTTATTTATATTTTCGTATAAGTTTGTAAGCAACCTTTGAAAACTCTCCCTTATTCAAGCTTCCCTTTGAGAAGACAAACTTGCTCCATAAGTACTTGCTTCATAAGAGATTCATAGTAAAAGTCCATGAAAACGTGTACAATACACCCATCATCTCAACCAGGTAAGAAAAACGTGTTCATTAATATTTCCATCTCGTAACCAAAGATTCTATCGACCCGCAAGGGAACTCACTGTATAACTCATGGTCTCCAAAAATACACTTCGTGCAACGCTTGTATGAGCCAGTTCCTTACTTTCCTGCAGAATAGTACGTGCGAAAATTAGCATAGCTCATTGTGCTCAGAGTGATGTGGACGGGGGAGTGATTTTTACTTGTGTGGTATGGTGAGCAAAGAAATTCTCGAAGTTTCTCAAATTATTTTGGTGTATCAGCAGGATAGCTTCCTTTCTTTTCATCTTTCTCACCATCTTATACAGACGATGATATAGTAAAACAGTCCCAAGCATGAAAATTCACAGTACAGTCAATAAAAGTCTTGTTTGCTGTCAAAGAAGATACAAAACTCAGCCGTGGCGCGTCATGAAGTGGAAAAGCGTGAAGATGAAACGTTTGTTCTTAGAAATTAATAAATGCTGCACCAGTTCAAAGGCACGTTTCCCAGATAAGACGACATAGGAATTTACCATCTATTAATTCTTCCAATGTAAGATTTCCCCAAAAATATATAACCCAGAAGTAGGACAAAGACCAAATTCGTATGTCGGGCGTCTTGTCTGGTACATACTGACACACTGCAACATTTGCGTGACAAAAGAGTAACAGCAGTTTGAAAGTTTCCGTTCTGGTTTCTGTGTGCACAAAAAATCAAAAAGGTTGGAGGGGGAAAAGAATAGTAGAACAACAACGAAGGAGGCACCCGACACACGCTTGTCTTTCCCTCGGCCACTTACACTTTATAAAACTCTGCTTTTTTAGAAATCTATTTCATCTGATGGATTTGTCTGTTGGCTGTTTGAGTTTTTTTTTTCAACTCGCACAAGTCAGGAACACGGTAAAGTACAACCGACTTGCACCAGCTATTTCCAATTCCCTCGCCCACTCGTACGCAGGGGAAACAAACGCGGTACCTAGACCTTGCTGACTGTTTGGAAAATAGATGACCCTGTTCCAAGGGATTTGCTACAGGGATACAGCAGTCTTGTCCATCAGATGCGAGGCCGTCCACTAGCTACACACTCCTTTTACTCCCTTGGCTGCTTTAAGCGCCATAAGATTTTGCAATCCTGTGTACATGGTACGACATTGAGGTGGTTGGAGTTGGAAGACAAGAATGTTTAACCATGCCGTGTTTACGAAATGTGTGTTATTTAACCTTTTTTGTCACATCCAAGAGAACTGACGCCCGAACCGGTGCTTGTGATTAACATTTTTTTAATCTCTTAACAGGATTATCAATTTCATTCGGCCTAAGTGGGCTTGGAAAAGAAAACGGCACATTTACCATTAATTCAGGATCAAATGATGTCAGCACAAAACTACGCTTTTGAAACTCGTTTTATCTACTCATTTTGGAGGACTTTTCGTCATTTTCTTCCGTGGG
>JAQIWI010000585.1:0-27143 GCA_034698825.1 Deuterosminthurus bicinctus | reverse complement strand
ATAAATGGCGAGTACATTGTGAACTGCGAGGACATTATAAACTGCGCATATATTATCAACTGCCACACATCATAAATTAACTTTCATTTAAAAAAAAGTTGGAAAAAGTAAGCCAACTGACACGGTGGAATGCTCAGCAGTGACACATTGGCCGCGGTCATTATTATTAAGACTTGAGAATCATAACAAGCCCCATAAAATCATTTCTTTGTACAGGCTCCTTCATATAACACATTCCATTCATAAGAAGAGAACAAAGAGATGCGGTTGAGAAGATGCAGATGCTATGAGAATGGAATTTTCTAAAGATTTTTACATGTTCATTTCGAAGCTTCGCGCTTAATAAGAAAATGCTTTCGTATTAAAACAAGACAGCAAAAGGAGTACAGAAGAAAGAAAGGATTTGGATTGAAGCAGGAGCTGCAGCAGTTGTTATTGCTAGCTTGCTGCTCGAGAGCTAAAAAGATCTTCCCCTCAACAGCAACAACAACAACAACATCAAGAGAGAGAGAGAGAATCTCTGTGTACACAAAGTAGTGTCCGTTGTGTGGGTACAGTCAGTCATTCCCTTGTCTGTCTGTACGACACATACTATATTACTAAAATCATGACAATCTTATTAATTTCTGTGTAAATGTTGTAAAAATTGTTGTTGTTTTGACGAGGAATCCATAAGTTGAACTCTGTGTGGATTTGAGACTACTTATATACATTTATATTGAGACCTTGAAAGAAGCTTGAAGGGATCAGTGAAATATATAACGACCATGTAATGGCAAAGTATAATAATAGAACTGATTTCTTCAATTCGTCCTCATCATTAAAAGGTATGGAAGAAGTGTGTGGTTATATGGTCCATGTGTTGTTGTTCATGTCTTGTTGTGATATATATCAGCTATCTTTTTATCTGCTCATGCTCTCTACTAATGCTAAATGTGTACTGAGTAATATTATGTGAAGGTAAAGTGTGTTGTGTTGTTTTGGAAACCCGCACTACGACAAAACTCCTGGCTACTACCTGGAACAGGGAAAGAGGAAAAATAAATGGATGTCTATGTTATAAAGTTTGTGTGTGTGAGAGAGAGAGACCTTCTAAAACTGGTCTGGGGACCTGGGAGAGGGAATGAAACGGATGACGACGACGAGGACGACGGAAATCAAAAAATATATGTAACACCGAAAGAGACAGAGAGATACATAATACGGCAGATGTTCTGGAACTGAACAAAAACCTTTTATATTTTTTTTTATTCACGACCCTCTTCAATGAAGGCACGCACTCACACACGTACACACTTCCCCCTTTTTGCAGATGTTTTTGGGCTATAACAGGCCATAATTCAGGCAGGCATACATATATCATTATTATTAGGTGACTGGAAGAGGAGTAGATTTTTAGGAAGTATAACAATAATAGTAAAATACTGGCAGGGCAAGTTTGGGGTCGTGTGGTGGTCTCATACTGCTGAATCAGTTAGTTTGGAGAGAGAGAGTGTGTGTGGATGTGAGTGATCAACATCAGCATCATCGGTGGTTCTTCATGTAAATCATCATAATGCTAACAGATTCCCTGGATATTTTCACGACGAAATATCTCCTCTTATCTTGTCATATTGGTGCGGGGATTCTACATGAATGTTAGTTACATTTACATATGTGCCTCAACGACGGACTTCGTAGTGATTTTGTTTCTTTCGACATGTTTGAGATCTATCATTGTAAGCGGAGTGTGTGACTCATTGGAAGTGAGATTGTGTGATTTAATTTAGTGTGTTGTGTTTGTGTTGATCTTGCAGATCTGACTCCAGATGAGCTCCGAATCTTGGCGGATATCCGGCGGAGGAAGGAGAAGTTGCTGTTGGAGATACAACAACTTCAGGAGGAGATCGATTCTGTGTCGAGAGATATCTCGACACAACCGTCGAGCATTACTACGTCGGTTACCACCGTGGCCACCTCATGCCCTTCAAGTGTGTCAAATGCCACCAGCGCCTCGAATAACACGGAGGAAACGACTAGTGTAGGCTCGGATGGATGCAATAACTCACGCACTGCGAGTGATAATATTAAGCTAATGAGTTTAGGATGTAAAAAATTCAATATGGATCCTAAAAAGGGCATTGAGTTTCTTGTCAATAACTCATTACTCCAACCAAGTGCTGAAGATGTGGCACAGGTCGGTCATTTCAAGATATTTACAAGTCTGTTGGAGGATGTGCGTGGGGCTAATGGTGTCTTTGATTTTGTTAACAGTTCTTGTATCGTGGAGAAGGACTGAACAAAACAGCTATCGGAGACTACCTGGGCGAGAAGCATGAATTCAATGAGGCCGTTTTGAAAGCCTTCGTTTCTCTTCATGACTTCACTGATCTTATTCTTGTCCAGGTAGGGATTTTTGGAGAACATTTTGGAGATCTGCAGGCTACTTGAAAGAATGTTTGATTTTAATGATGATGATTGTTTTGTAGGCCCTTCGACAGTTTCTATGGAGTTTTCGATTACCAGGCGAAGCTCAGAAAATCGATCGCATGATGGAAACATTTGCTCAACGATATTGTCAACTGAACCCCGATATTTTTACCAATACCGATACGTGCTACGTTCTTAGTTTCGCCATTATAATGCTCAATACGAGTCTTCATAATCCGTCGGTTAAGGTAAGTTCTTACGATCTTTCTGCCATTTGATTGATACAGTTCGTTCAAGGAACTCAAGTTCATGTCGATCTTGCAGGAAAAACCAACCGTTGACCAGTTTATCGCAATGAATCGCGGAATCAATAATGGTGGTGACTTACCTCGAGAGCTACTAATCAGTCTGTATAACTCAATCCAAGCGGAACCTTTCAAGATCCCTGAGGATGACGGCAATGATCTCATGCACACTTTCTTCAATCCCGACAAAGAGGGTATGTTCATCTCGTCCATGTTACCAGATAAAAATAAATGTGATCATAGATTGTAACACTCATGATTATTGTATTTCCAGGGTGGCTATGGAAACAGGGTGGTCGGTACAAGACTTGGAAGCGACGGTGGTTCATCCTCAACGATAATTGTCTCTATTATTTCGAATTTACAACAGACAAGGAGCCTCGTGGGATCATCCCACTGGAGAACGTGAATGTACGCGAAATCGTAGATCGTGGAAAGCCTCACTGCTTCGAAATCTACTCCTCCATTGGCCAAATAATTAAGGCTTGCAAAACGGACTCTGACGGCCGTGTTGTGGAAGGAAAGCATGCCGTTTACCGGATGTCTGCCTCCACAAAAGAAGAACGTGATAGCTGGGTGGATTGCTTGAATTCAAGCATTAGTCGTTCACCTTTCTACGAGCTGTTGGCTCAGAGAAAGCGTGTAGCCACAAACAATTCGAGTACTTCGAACCTTCAGAGCGGAGTCCATCGGTAGAGATGAGTCATTTTATTATGTCACTGAGTGAGTTTACATACACAAACCATTTTAAACGATGAAACGCTTAACCATTTTATTCAAGTTAATTTGTCTCTTACAAGACATCACCACTTTTAAAACTCAACATACACAGATGTAATTATAGATACATTACTCACATATAAACTACCATAGTCCCTGTCAGAATGTATTTCTATATAGATATTATATATGAGATGTACATAGAATTAATTATTGTATTATAGATGGTCAGTTGAAATGAATGTTATTTTTATTTTTATGATGATGATGATTCCCCCCAATGTATTAGTGTACCTAAATATTATTGTTATTATGCACTCTTGTAGCCCACCTTACTATTATTTACACCTTGTTTATGTAATGATGATGATTCTTGTACAAAATGATTATGAAGATGATTTTACCAAAAAAATATATCTATTGTTATTATTGTTACATAGTCTCTTCCCCACAGCCCGTTAGCCAGTCTCATTTTGATATTTCTTCTTAATAATGAATGATTGAGATATTATTGCTATATACTAAATTAATTATTGCAGGCAAACGGGTTTAGAAATAAAAGCAGTTGATATAAAGTCCCAACTTGATGTTCACAGCTTTCCTATATTCGTCAACATCCTTCGACATAATTGTTGCTCATTCTATTGTTCATTTCTTCAAGATGAATCAATTTCCAAGGTAATATGCAAATGAATTGTGAGTCATTTAGAAGGTGCGTGCTTTCACATGGGATGCTGGTTGCAATGTGTGCGGAAGGGCCGCGTATATTGACACCATGTTGCATGACAGGAGTGGGTTAACCAAACCGGAAAATAAATATGAACCGTGTATAAAATGTTAACAAACGGATGATGGTGACGTCAATGAGAGCTGGACTCATCTACCTCACTCTTCTGTTTAAATAGCCTGAAAAAAAATCTCCCAATAACTGACTGATCTTCTCACCACAGGAGAGTAGTGCAGCAGAAGCTGTAGTAGTGGTAGTAGTAGTAGTAAATATACCCAGGATGCCCTGTAGGAAAATATATACGAAAAAAAGAGTTGAATGTTATGTGTTGAAACTGGTGAATTCAACGGATGTTGTATACACACAGGCATACACACACTACACATTCAGTACTACGGACGGAAGCCACAAAAAAAGCAACGCCTGCTCAATAAATACTCACATACTATGCAGTGCTTTTTATTCCCTCTGACTGACTGGCTACACAACACACACATAAGCCACAAACACACGGCCAGATTAAAATACGACTTAGTTTAGACCTCTTCTACTTAGCATTATTAAGGAGCTAAAATAGTCAAAGGGTCGCTAGATTTTTGTATTTGTGTTTTTTGTATTTAATTTGCCCAAGTGCTAAAAAGTCCCTCATCAGTTGGTTGTTCATCTCTCTAGTGTGCTTCCTCTACATCTAATCACATGGTCCTCTGTGTTGTGGTTATTTCTGTGTGTTGTTGCTGGTTGCTGCTACTGCCGAGTGTGTGAACCTCCCTAAGGGCCTGTATTAGTGCATTATATTGTATAGCTTGCGCATTCAATAGTTTTTAGAGTTTACGAAGGATGAAGCGGCTTTATTTTTTATATGACGACCACATTATTTAGTAATTCGAAATTACTAATTACGAAGACGACAACAACTAAAAAAGCGATCTTGTAATCTGTATATATATGAGAATTACACATTAGTTAAGTGTGATAATGTGACGACAAATATACATGCGCATGTACTAAGGAGATGATGAATTAAAACAAGTAAGTGGAAGGAATTGGGAATTTTCGCTTGATTACCAAATTCGAAACATGTATAAATAGGAAAAGGGAGATATGATTGACCTATTTGGGCCTGGGCCAGTACAGTAAGTAGTAGAGTCATCATCATCATCATCATCATCATCACCCGGGAGAGAGCCCATTACCCGTGTCTCCATCCATTGTCTCTCTCCTGATTTTCTTTCTTGATGATGAATAAAAAAGCATGGTTAACATTATTATAATTATCATTATTATTGTTATCGTCACTTGTATTGTTCAAGGACAATGAGGAAAGTGTTGTTGTTTATGTGATAATCATTTTGTTATACTTTTCTGCTTTACAGGAAATACTGGTGAGGGTGTTGCGAGTGTGTGTAAACAGTGAATAAGTTTCGATACTTGCGGGGAATCATGCCGTCCAAAAAGTACAATTTAGTTCATAATCCTGGGGATGATTTGGACTCGAGGATTCCACTTGTTCCAGACGAAGCGTTCCAGCATGGAATACCCTTTAATGTGAAGGTATGTATGAATACAAACAGGATTTGTTTCTCATGGTGGCTTGTGAAATGCCCGTATCAATTTGTTGATTTGGTTGCAGTATATTGGAGCAATGGACATCCCACGACCGACTAGCCGAGTCGAGATAGTTGCTGCAATGCGCCGTGTTCGTGTGAGTGCATACATTGCAATCTTTTTAGTACCTTTCATTAACATTCATTAGCCGCTGAGTCATAATTATGGGATCCACGTGTGTGACTAACTGTATGTATGTTGGGTTTTGCAGTTTGAATTCAAGTCCAAAGGCATCAAGAAGAAAAAAGTTTGCGTGACAGTGTCAACAGAAGGGATTCGAACGTGCATTCGGAAGAAAGCTAAAGGAAAAAAGGTTGGTTTTAGTATTTACTGCATAGCAATCAATGTGACAGTGTGAAATTTATTGGAGCAACTCCGCTTGTTTTCTTATTATAAACAACCTTGTGAGATTGTATTACGACAGAATGTGTAGGATTTTTGTGGAGGTTTGTTTAGGCGTAGCTTTGACTGGGATGCAATGTCGTTCAATCTCCGGTCAATTCACACTCCGGGCGTGGCGCAGGATATTACTACTAACTACGCGTCATAGTCATTGGAGAACAAGACTATTTTTTCATGTGTCAAACGGATTTTGCTTCAGTCATCGGATTCTTTTATGTAGAATCGCGAGTGAGAGATATGCGCCTATTGTATGTGTTTATATTGTCTAAGGTTACCACAGCGGATGTAATCGGGATTTATCGAGGTCGAATCTCCTATTTTATTTCATTCACTAGCTTGTCTGCTATATAGCAGTAAAAGAAATCAAATGCACCGGGTCATTATGTCTCGAGCAATCCCAATGTAATTCTATATATGAATGAGAATGCTAACAGATTTATGAGTTTGATGTTCCTTTGATCTCCGAAGTGCTAATCAGAGTTCCCCATTGTAAACTCTCTTTGAACAAGCTTGTAACAACACTTGACAATAGTTGTTAGATGTGGTAGCTTTGAGACTCCACGTGATTAACTGACGTTATTATTATAACTGCTGTCTTTCCAGTTGATTTTGGATGGAAGTGACGGGAATTATGGTGCCATCTAGTAAATATAGCTGAGAATCCTTATGTGATGGAAGCATTACCAAATCCCTTGTATCAGCTACATTACATTAGACAGATAGAATAGACTGCTGATAGCGTGTCTCTAGTAGCGAAACTGTGAAAGAAGAGCAGAAGAAGGGATGAGCGGATGAAGAAGAACAGACGGGACTAATTTGTGACAAAGGATTCTGTCAACATGACTCGAGTTATATGTAGTTGCTCTGTGGTGATTTAAGGTCACGGACCGATGATAATAATGTTCTCCATGGTTGTCCTATATGTCTTACGTCCTCAGCCGTATGTTTCCATGTGAGAATATAAATGAGTTGTTGTCTTCTAGACAAAGACACTGTCTGATGTGAGATTTTAATCATTGAATTCCTCCGAGATTTTCTTATATGTTTTCTTTGTGTCTTTTTGCAGAAACAGCAGCTGAGTAATGTGCCGGAAATAATTGTAGAATCTCATCCAATCTATAGGATTTTCTATGTCTCACACGACTCGCAAGATGTCAAGATATTTAGTTATATTGCAAGGGAAACATCCTCATCAGTATTCCACTGCGTTGTGTTCAAAGCTGCGAACAAGGTAAAGGATATGTACTTCCTATGCTACCCGGAGTTTCACACACTGACAACCTCTTGCTATATCATCCTCTTCTAACCAGTAGTCATCGCACTCACAGTGCAAAAAGACTAAGCGAAAAACGTATAGAGAAGGATGGGGAAGGATTTTTCGGCTATTATTAAAACACATTTTGTCGCATATGTTGTCTCGCAAAAGGCAAAGAGAGCCATAAGAAATATAGGTTCTCTTCTTCAACCTCATCTCTCTCTCTCTCTCTCTCTCTCTCTTTGCTGATCTGAGCTGTTGCTACTACAGACTCACACGGGAGGGTTGTTATAATGACGATCATGGTGCTAACTAAAGAGCCAGTTGTGCGTGTGTAATACCTCCACGGCAATTGAAGACAGGTCATAGCTTAGAGGGCTTTATAAACAACATTAAGTAATCTCTTTCTATATACCACAGTAATTCTTTTTCACACACAGACTATTGCTTCTTCTTCTCTAATATACAACACACTACTTGTCGTACATGTCTGTGTCCTTTAGGTTTAAAAAATAGAATTTCTAAATTTAAAACTCCGTGGTTTTTTTGTCAAGACCATTTTTTTTCTCTCTCTCTCACTGCCACACACATTGAGCTTTTCAATAGACCCGACATCCGACAACGGGTAGTCACCATTTCTGCAGATTTTCTTTCATCCACAATTTTTCCCTTCGCGTGTCTCTGTTTCTCTGTGTGTGTGTGAGTATATTTGAATAATGTCTACTTGACTCCCAGTTTGTGTGTGTGTTTGTAACCTCCATCATCATCCTCTGATTCTTATACTCAGTCAGTTTGTATGTCTGTTTGTATTGTGTGCAAAAATTTTCTCTCCTCCCGGTATTACTACACTTGTTGTTCCTTTCACATACACACACGTCTTCCTCTCTTTCTCTTTTTTCTTTCCTCTGTACATAAATGTCCCCGTCGTGTTGAGTTATTACTTGTTTGTTTCTCGAGAAGACAGAGGAGGGAGTGAAGAAGCAACACAGAGAGACGGAAGAATATTATTCGAAGAATAACAAAGAGGCCCAACGGATCAATTGCCAATAATATTTTGAGTGTTTTCGATAATAAAAAAAATACAAGTGTAATCTGTGAGTGTGCTGGTTGTGTATTGATAAGCCAGCACGGTGGCGTTCTTTAAAATGATGAGAAATTCAAAGAAGGTGATAGCAGGGAATCCAGTGACTAGTAACAAAAAGCTGTCATTCAAAGATTTGATTGATGAGGAAGAGTCCTCGGAAGAAGTTGATTCTGAGGTTTGACAATGTCCTCCATCCGTCCCCTCTTTCTCTTATCGCTACGTCTTAATTTCTCTGTTGATTGAAGTCGTGATAGTGTTGGCTAATTGACTCCTGTTCTTTCTTGTATATATAGAGTCAGGCGATGAAAGTGGTCCGAACGGTGGGCCAAGCGTTTGAAGTGTGTCATAAAATCAGTGGGCCTTATGAATCCTCGGATTTGGAGAACCAAGAAGAGAAGGGTAAGTATGAGGAGACTGGTGGGACTGATAATTTTTAATGTTTGCATCCTAAACTTTAGTGAGATTGGATGATAATTGTTGCCTCGCATTCTTCTGGTTTAGATGAGCCGGGTGGCAAGAAATCGGGGTCTCACGGTGGGAAATCCAAGAGTTCGCCCATGAAAAAGATACCCCCACCTATCAATGTGAATCAGGCGGACGAGGTGAGGAAGATAATAATAATTAAATTCTCAATTGTGTGCGTATGCTCAGGATATTATTATGATGATGAGAATGACGACGACATGTCCTTTGGACATGTGTGGCGGCGGCGCATCCGTGCACATCCAATGTGCACCCCGCGTCTGTATGCTAAAAAACATGGAGCTAGCCAAGTGTAGATGTAGACTATCACAACGGCACAGTCCCGCAAACACATACCTGATATACACACACACAGATTAACATAATTTATGACTTTTTTCCAGTTTGATAAAGATGAGCTGATAGAATCTCCGAAACACCAACCACCCAGCACACCGATACTAAAAGATTTCCCCAAGGATTCCCAGTACTCTAATGTTCATGAGACGAAGCTACTGCGGGAGAAGTTGGAACAGGCTACCCAGGCAACTAATGCTGCACTGGCACAAGTCAACTTACTTCGTGATCAACTACAGGCCGAATCAAATGCTCGTATCGAAGCACAGGTATATATACACTTTTCTACATGTGTTCCTTTCCCTGTATACCACACATCCTGCCAAATCTCTCACTCTAATGGCTTGAATGTCTATTTTTTCAGTCTCGAACACATCAACTCCTTCAACATAACAAAGAACTGCTGGATCACCTTCAATCCTTAGTACATCATATTCAGGAATTAGAAGGAAACGCGAGGCAATCCTCGTCCAGCTGTTCCGTCAGCCCAACGCCTCTTCCACAGGTACGGATCGTTCTCTCACGTTAACTTCTTTATGTGTGTCATATACATAGCGCACGAGACTGATATGCTTTTAGAAGACATGCTCTAGACGCCCAGTTGGTTGCAACTATTTAATATGCAATATCATTGCAACCATTACTTAGTATGTATTACTTGTGTGTGCGTATGCCTTACCCAAATACTTCACGATTGTCATAACATGTGTACAACGTTACGTTAAAGCAGCATGGAGACTATACATGAGGAGGGACTTTTAGATGAAATATCTTAGAAGCATGCACTTCTTGTCCCTGACTGGGAGAGATGATATTTTGAATGACTTCTTTGGAATGGTCATGCTCAAGTTAACACAAGTTGTAACAGTTTTTTCAAGTCCACTACTATTACTACCGGTGTGGAAACTAGAAGTGTTTGTTGTTGTTGTTTTCCTCCATCTGCACGTCGTTGGCAATGAAATGAAAATGTCAGAAGAGAAAAAAGAGAGGTTTGATGTTGCTACTGCAGGTCTTAACATCATTCCAAGAAATTGACGCCCTGAGAAGACAGAATGCCGCTCTGCTCGAGACGATACTGTACGAGAACAATCGTTTGAGTTATCCTCACTATTTTATGTACCCCCCACCGCCGGCGGCTCCTCATCTCTACAACAATCTTCTCATAAACAATCCACATATCCCCTATACTCCTCAGACCAACTCCAACTCTTCGTCCCCGTCGAAATTCTATGATGATTTCGGTACAATTTTTAATCGGTCCAATGTTCATGCGGCTGCAGCGGCGGCGGCGGCGGCCGCCGCTTCGTCGTCCTCAGTCCACAACATTGACGGTACCTCTATAGCACCTGCACCTTCCATCTTAAAATCTAATACTATTCCTACTAGTAACCGATTTTTATATGATCCCACACATCAATCACTACAGCGGCATCCTCAACACCATCCCGACCATCATCTTCAGCAACAACAAGCACATCCCAGCACCAGTGGGAAGAAGCCGGGTAGTAGTAACAATGGTGGTGTTCAGAGATCCGTCTCAGAAAAAGTTAACCATCGTTCAGAAATGATGAGAGAAGTACAAAGAAGTGTTTGGGCAAGGCATACTACTAAATAAATACATCGAGATATTATCATAATAACTATACTTGCGAAAGAAAAAAACTGTATTACACTTACATTATTATTATTATTGTTGAACGACTACGATGACGACAACTCGTTACATACTGCAGATTACAACAACAACCAGAACTTTATGCTATTTTAATTCGGAACGTAAAGGAAGAGGAGAAAATAAAATATTATATTGTTTCAAATATAACTATGACCGTTCATCATGTGACTGACTTTAGACTGCACAACTGATCAGAATAATAATGCTTGGGTATGAATCATTTTTATTGATTATTCTTGAATTTAATTCCAGTTGACCCCGCGAGCAAAAGTGGAACGATGGTTTGAATATCCGGAATCCATTGTCCGGCCAGAATCCTCAGGATTCCATGGATCTTCCTCCTTCTTCGGTTCTCTTTGGGACAAGATCAACTTCATCAAAGTGAACAAGAAACTGTCGAATATTTCTTTGTAGGCAGCCAGCATATTTCGTCATCGTCATGGATTCATCATCATCAACATCACAATGTAGCGCTGAGTTGTGCAGTATTACTGGTGCATTGCGAAACAGAAAAGATGTTTACATGGCAGATGTCATCATGAATATCACTAGTGTAGAACTAGTGATTATAGCGGCAGGGAGCTTATTTTTCATCCTCTTGTACCGTACAAACACGTTTGAGTAGATTATCGTGTAGTGACTTATGACATTCTTTCTAAAGCTCGCATAAATTCACGGCAGAAGCGTGGGATTTGAGTATATTTCTTAGGAATGGAAACAACTCGAAATTCCCCTTCATATGACGCATTATTCAAATGTATAGATACGGGTATTCAACGCACTTAGGGATAATCACGTAGGGTTAAATACATAGACAATAAGAGGAGCAAAAATGAGACTTAGGCCATAAATGATTGTTGAGTCGGTAAAGCAAGCTTTAACTATTTGCAATATTAAGTTTACGTTGTATTTTTGTACATTTCATAGTGCAGGGATGGTGTAGCGGGTTTATTTTGTTTTTTTGGTGGCTAAAAGGGATTTTTAAAAGGTCAATATGGCTCGCTCTAGAATTAGCATGATTGCAGACATTCCAGGACTTCTTAAATTCCAACGTATACATGGACTGCAGACTGATCCAGCTTGACGGGGAATCTCCATTAAAGATTTCAAGAGTGTAGACACGTAGTTCCGTAATTTTTAGTGCTATTATAAATAATCTATTATGTCTTCAGTTTTATACTTTGTTATACTGAGCATCACTCCTTTTTGTACTCGAATAAATAGACAATTCCACTGTTTAACTGATTATCAGCAATAATTCATTTACATATATGTTATTACACCTATAGTTTACGAAGTAGGATTACAATGTTTTCAATAACATAGTACCTGAGAGCCGTTTCGGCTACAAATGCACTTTGTTCGCTGGCAATGCTAAACAAACCTTGAAGAAAGCAAATGGTAAGATTCCTGGAAGAGAGATGACGCAACTGTTCGCCGTACTTATCAACAAGACAACGCAAGCAAAAAGAAGGCTACGCTGCAGCCAAGCGTTATTAATTCAATTTGTCTTTATTAGTTTCACGATGCGTGGCATTTCAACATTAAGAGCACTATTTCCCATATCACTTATAGCTTCATATTCCACGGCATTAAGATTCTGCTACAATGGTGAATGGCACCAAACAGGGCCGACTTGTAGTCTTGGCATTGCATTCATAAAGCCAGTGCCCATTTACTGTGCTTACGAAGACGATCCAAATGTTGTTAGTACTACCAGGTAAGTAGCCTAATAGATAAAACTGTGGGGCAATGAGTTATAACAATCGAAAAAATTCGGTCTTCAGCTTCCAATCAGATATCTGCGATGACAAACTATTCCAAATGGAGAGTATCAATCGTCTACACTCAACAAAATCTGTCCCATTAGCGCATAATTTGCCTCAAGTAAGTCGGACACGATTGTTAGGAAAGGACGACGAGAACTGATTTGGGAGTGTTGTACAGCTCCAGGTAATCTATCACCACGTGGCCGGGGACAAAGATGATGTTGACAATTTCCTACGGAACACAACAAAGGAATGTATGTTCCTCTTTGTTGCTCACAATGGGAAAACATGGAAAGAGGGAAATAACAGAACGAATTGTGTAACATATTCTTCTTCTTCCAGTCCCGGACGTGGTGGACTTGACTGAATGTGTGGAAAGTTGCGGTAATATTGGGCATGTTAGGAAGGAGCTTGACCCTTCTTCCGACTCTTTCAGCAGTGAGGAGGCGGGTGCTGTATTAGATCCAGAGGAAGTACAAGCCCTAAAGGAACAAACTTTGAGGCTTGGCGATTACATGTACGACATTACAGTTGATAATGACGGAAGTGACTTTATTGTCCAGTTAGACTACCGTATTGTGGACCTGTTCAAACGATCCTTTGACGTCATCAGCGCAACTTGCCCAGACCCATTTCTTCCCTATGAGTTCAATAGACGCGTTCTGCATGGCTTCCTCTTTTTACTCAGTGACTCAGGGACGGATCTCCTTAAGGATATTGCGGAGGAAGAATATCAAGATATTCGTGATGCATTGGATGGATGCAAATCAGAGAGGCCTAGATTTGTTCTTGAGGGGAAGATTTGCACTGGCAAGGCCTTGGTAATTTATTATTTCTTCCTGCACACAAAAAAATCTTCTATTCACATTACACTCACGCACAGGTACCAATTCAGTTTTGTAAGGACTGAATTGTTGGAATTAATTATTATGTTTTTTGTACAGTTTTTTAGTGTACAATTCTTCTAGGTAGAGCGTATTGCAACCAGCGGAGATGATGGCCGTCGCAAGTCGTACGACTACAATCAAGACAGCCAACTGGACTATTTCAAGTACGACTTGTTTATCGATGCAGCATGGAAGGTTATCGACATAGTTCATGCAGCCTGCTTCGTCCAATTCCTTCCCAATGTCAACATGCATCATCGCTACCAAACTGCAATGGAATCCCTTTTCACAAATCCCATTCAACGTCGCTGGTTGGTATTTGGCCGAAAATTTAAAGAATTTTGATATTGTTATAAAAATGTGTTTGTGCAGGCAAAATCCTACCAAGCTGATAAATAATGATGCATGGGCTTCATGGCTGCTTGTTGATATAAACAGCACTTTGCTTAATCTCTTTGCCTGTCAACGGGCTGCTTACATTGGGACGCCATTCTCTATGAGGCTTGACCGTCCTTTTCACAAGTATCGTTACAGGTAAAGTCCTCACACTTGTTTGAATACGATACATCCGTTCAGTTTAAATCTCTCTCAGCCTTTACAGTAGCCAGCTAAATACACAGAGGAATCCCTGCATGCATAAGAGTCATACAAGGCTCCTGTCACGCCTCGGATTTTCTATAGAAACTTTATCATCAACAATCTGTTGCCTTCATAAGCAACCAGATCAGAACTCACACATACAAACGCATATCATACGTTCACACAACATGCATAGAGCTCCATTAATATCACTGTGATTAATTAATCAGGCGGGACTTGTCATCCGTGCATTCAAGCTGGGAAGAAGAGAAGAAAAGTCATGAAAGGTTTGCTCATTTAATTCTCATCTGATAAAAATCTCAATAAAAACTCTCATCTCTCTCCCACAAGCACAAAGAGCCCCATCTCCTCTACAACAACTGAAAGCTACTGGAGAGATTACGAGAGTTCAGGTGGAATTCAAGCCAAACTCGCTGGCCAGATTTACTGTTTCAAAAGCGAAGGTTGGCTGGAAGGGAGAGGGGAAATTGTGGAGCAACTCCGACTGGACCAATGCGTAGCTACTAAATTCATGTCCTAATAAAGCCATAATTACCACATTTAATTTCTACAAGACTGAGCACATTGACTGTGCACACGCATTGCTGGTGTAATCCGGAAGTTATTAGGAAGATAAAAGTGCTGCCGAAAATTGTATAATGAGCTTTGGCCACAGTAGCCGCCTTTCATCATCCATCTCACACCTTCTCCTGTCCAATTTGTTCAGTTGCTTTTCTTCGTACAAAACGACCGTCTCATTTGGGTGGTCTCTGCGTGCGTGTAGGACAAAGTAAATGAATGTGAAACCTTTCGTCACGTCTTTCAATAGGAATAATATAATGCATCCTGTGGTCACTTGAAGGTGTCCCTTAAGTCCTCGGCTCTCTCTAAGTCGGTCCCGACAGTTGCTCCAGACAGCCTGTCGCCATAAATACAAATATTTACCACAATTATTATATTATGTCTTGACCTCTTCAAGTGAACTCATAAGCATCAGAGGCTTTCTGTATGGAGGACATGTCCTTTTCTAGTAACCCTTTGACACAGCTGTAAAGCCCAGGATTACTTGAAACCCCTTCATCATTTAGCAGGGTATATTTTTTTACATCAAGGACCAAGATAGCGGCGAAGGGACTTGAGTACATCCTCAACTGCATGTTGCTCCATTCAATGTTGAGAATACTCTTGATTTGAGTAGTACTACATGCTAAAGTGGACCTTGTGTACGCCGCAACAGATTCTCTCTCATCTTCAAGGGGGGAAATGTGTTGTGAATAAAAGTGTGAAATAAAAAAAGCACTGAAGAGATTACCAGTTCTGCCTTCAGTTTGCTTCTAGGAGCCAATAGGACCACTGGGGTTGGTGAG
Organism: Deuterosminthurus bicinctus; assembly: GCA_034698825.1. NCBI lineage: Eukaryota > Metazoa > Arthropoda > Collembola > Symphypleona > Bourletiellidae > Deuterosminthurus > Deuterosminthurus bicinctus. Next base: position 11,540 of record JAQIWI010000585.1, on the reverse strand, counting down.
GGTTGGGGCTTTCCTTTCCAAGCCCAGCCTCAAAAGGGCCGGCACCAACTGTCTGGTCTTCGTCTGCCTTCTCTTATTCTTACCAGTAGATGAGCATGTGAAAGTTAGTCGTAGTTCAGACTTGATCTCTTCAGCAGTTGGATCAGTGTGATCTGAGATCTGGCCAGTCATCCTAATTTATTCCTCAGGATGTCTACAACAAATAATAATCAACCCTTGTCACCTTCGCTTGACGTACACAGTGAAAGTAATAACAATAATAATAAAAAGTTTGACAATTATCTGCAAAATGCTGCAACCCGTGCAGCAGCTTGGATGCTTCTTGGTGGAGCTGCAGCTTCTGGTGTTGCCCCAGGAATCAGTGGATTCAGAGAGAATCCCGCTACTTCTTCAGCATATTGGAGAATGTAAGTTCAGTAGTTTCTAACTAATAAACAGTCCAATTCATTCGCTCAAAGTTTTTAACTGTAGTTGAAAAAATCCATGTTTGACTTAAACGTTAAAGAAATAGTGGCGTGATAACCTATGTAGAACTCACAGTAGCTATGCAAAGTGAGAGTAGGCGCGATTAATATAGACATTGTTATGTTTCTTCGTATAATTTTCTATAAAAGGAAGTTGTAAGAAGGATGGGAAGTTGTCGAGCAATTAACAGCATGTTAGAGGGTTGTAATCAGGCGAATGTGAGCTACTATCTGATAGAGGAATTATGTGTTTATGTTGGTGGGGATCGCTCACTGCGGAAGCTATCAATTGTGATGATTACGGTGGTGCCAGGGTGCGTGGATTGCTCATGAGCCTTCGCTGGCTGTGATCCCTTCATAATATTATGTCATGTTGTTTTGACAAGTGGAATATGCGTAATCTCATGTAAAGACGGAATTATGACAGCCGTGAAATTCAGATGGGAAATTTTTGGGATGTGTGAGGGACCCTCAGGTAGATCATGTGGGTCTGTAAAGGGAGACTACTACTCAAGCTTTTGCCAAGTCAGAGGGTTGGACCGCCGTTCAAAGTTCTCGTAGCTTCGTTTTTGAAGACATTTACTTCGAACTGTCATGTGATGTTCCAATGATTTTCACTGTTTATACTGTATCTTGAGGGTTAGGATAGGATATTGAATGCAAGTCTAGTGAAAAGATTACACGGGGTTGAAATCTAGCGAGTGTAATAAAAGAAGGAATAATGTCGTCAGAAAATGATCCCGATGACATGATGATAGTCATCATGATGACTCCACAGTGTCCATCGTCCACCACAGAAGGCCTATTACAGTCTCACAGTGCAAGCTCGGTGATGTGGACAAGAGAGAGCCATTGGGGTCGTATATGGTAACGATTATAGGATGGTTGAATGATTATAGTCGTTTTTTCTCTCAACACACACACACACATACACGGTAGCCAACGTAGCAGACGACGCCATAATACTTTCTTTTTATCTTCATCATCATCAATAGGTAGAATAAAAAAAGCTTCCCCTCCATCCCTCTCCGTCGGTATTCACACACAGCCCGTTCAATTTGACATGGCTCCTTCCATGTGTGATCATGATTATCCCAACCAGTTGTAGACGTCTGTGGGAAGTTTAGGCGGGTAAAATGGCTTCTGCTGTGAGCCTTTTTTTGAAAGGTTTTCATGACATTTTGGCCACTCGAATCCTGTATTTCCATCTCAAACTTGAGTTGGACGATTTCAAATGAGTTGAGAATGCAAACAGATCGATATGTTGTTGACTTCATCATCTCTATCGTGACCAAAAGGCCATTTGTATGCACACTCAAGTGTGCATGTGTGGAATTTTAAAAGGAAACTTGAAGGAGTTAAAATGCAGTGTGAAAACACGAAGATAATTTTCATGTATATTTTGTAGTGCTGAAAGAATGCGATATCGTGAGGCTTATCTCTCAGAAGAATCTTTGTCAATTTATATGGTCGATGGATACTATCACACGATAGTGATGATGATGCTTGAGGTGATATATTAATCCTCACACATTTGACTTTATGTAGCCAGTCTTTTCAAGTACTAATTGTAGAGTCTCACGAGACTTGTTCAATGTGTTGGTGGGACTGGTAATTTATTGGCGTGCTTGTTCAGTGAGGGCGCGATTCACTCATGCAGACAGAAACAGAGCAATAATAATTAGGGTCGTTCCTGCAGTGGGAAATTCTGTGGTGGATTCACAAAGGGTTGCCATTGCATGTCGTTGCCATTTAGTAAGCTATTGATTCGTCACACACAGACTACAATCTCCAGTTGCTTTGTAACTGTTATACTCCCCGCTTGACCAGCCAACATGAAGACCCTTTGCTTCATTCTCTCTGAAAGAGTGATGCAATGGAATTGTACTATTTGAGCGCGTGGTGTGTGAGGAGTGATGAGAGAAAGAGAAAGAGAGAGAGAGAGTGATTTTGAAAATTCAAAACAACTCGGACTGTCAGCGTGTGTGAATGATAATTAATGCTTTAGAAAACTGGATTCTCCTTGGAGGGAAATGGAGGAGCGATTGGGAAATTCACCCTTTCATGTGTGAGTAGTTTGTGTTTGTACTTGACGTTGGATTTTGGCCGCTTGATTATAATGCAAGAGATAATGGTAGTACGAGGGAGTGCTCTGGACTATTGGTTCCACTGGAGCTCCTTGTAAGAGGTCTGAGGAACATTCCGTAATAAGTATAACATCCCAGACGTGTGTCAATCAGAGAGCATGTTTTTTAACGGAGAGGGATATAATTAAAGGGAGAACTCGAGCCGGGCCAAAGGGTGTACAAGAGGAGTAGTGAAAGATGTGCTCCTGCGCTCCTAAACATCCATCCCATAATTATTGATCAAGTCCACTCATAATCATATATATCATCTTCCTATGCGAACATCCCTCTGACTTTTAACTTTTACAAGTAGTAGTAGTAGTAAGTAGTGAAGAGTGAGCAATTTTCCAAATGCATTATTCCCTGATATAGGCTTTCAAGTGTACGAATTCCTCAACAAGCTCTATCTTCTTGTGTTATGCTATTGTTCAGTTAATGTGTGAGTGTGTATGCTACTCTTAAAAACACGCTGTCGTCTAACTTGATTGACAGCTTGTCTACCAGGGCTATGTTTTCCAAGGCTGACGAAAATTTTTGCTCTAGTTCTTTAATAATAAGGGAGCAGTGTTTGTCTGTGTGTGTGTGTGAGTTGCTGCTGGATGATCACATAGTTTTCCCACGATTATAGTCCTTAAAAGGTAAAGGGTCAGATTCTGATAGTATATAGTTTTGCTCATAAGTTTATTGATGATTTGGCAGGTTGATGGAGATGAGAATGACAGCTTGTGCAGCAGCAGCTGCTGCTGCTGCAACCACCGCCGCGGCCGCCAATGCAACTCACCCCAGCAAACCACCAATTACTTTCAATGTGAGAGATATTCTAGACCTGCAGGATCCACCTACAAAATCAGGTAAGCATCTGCGTGTAATATGTTCTACCAAATATACTCTGTGAGTTGATGATTTTAGCTCGAAAACCCGTAGCAAATCTTGCAGTTTCCCTACATGGAGCTTTGGCGAATAGTAAGGGGAAAAAATAGGCTTGGTTGGAGAGTTGTTGCGAGCGCGCCTGTGTTACACTCGGCCGCACCCACATTGATTTCCTAATTTACTTCAAGCTCCATTAGAGTTGTCTGATGAAAACCCACCTGGTGCGTCGGATGTGAGCGTCTCTGAGCCCTCTCATACACACTAGACTTTCACTACTGTATGGTCATCAATATTAATTTTTACTCAAAAACCACAAACTACAAAAGAATATGCTAGATATACACTCCCATAAGCGTATCATATGTCGTCTCTTATAGGGTGGGGGCTCAATCACACCCAATGTGTGTGTTAGAGGGAGGCGTGACAACTATTACATTACACGCAGGGAGAGTAGTGCTTCCGCTTTATACATTTTCATTTTTGGTGTCATCTTTTGCGTGTGTGTTTGTAATATGTGTATGTGTATGCTCAAAGAGCCACAATGGCTTGAGTTGAATGAGAGCCCGGACGCGTATCCCTGAAGGATCATTTCTAACGCCTTTTACAAGTCTAAATCTCTTATGTACATGCAGGGGGTTGATGACTACGACGACTGTCACCCTGTGCTACTTACTTCTGGCTTGTTAGTCCATTGAAATTTTTACTTGGCACCCTACTGAAGTTACATACTTAGCAGTAAGTATATTCTTTATGGTGTGAATAGAGCGAGAGGAGAGCAGAGACCCGTGTAATCGTTCTCTTTTCACCCGAACCGTCCTACCGTTCAATTCTTTTCTCACTTCACACACAGACGACAGAATACAGTAAGCCATGTAACACGTTGCAAGTTCCCTCACAGTGTAGACTAATCGCTGTTTTTGTTATTATTTTATACTGCGGGCACAAACACTATAGGGCGCGTCTAACATGGCCAACATTATGGATGGAGACTCAAAGGGAGCTGGCACACTGCTGAGAGAACACCCAGAGTTACAAGTTTTCCCAGCAGCCGTACATACCACTCTCCCTCCATATGTAATGTTAAGGCCAATCCTATTTTATTCCTATACAAATTAGCCAGACAATTGCTAATACATAACACCAATTTACAATGCACACAGACGCACAAATACACCTTTTAGTAGTCTTTTTTTCTTATTTGATTTTTCCTTTTTCCACCGCCACATCTCACACTGTATACCCCTGAATGAAACTGAATATTATGGGGTGTGAGGGACATAGTAGTTAATGCTCACAGATTTTTATGTATATGCATGCCGGGTTGCTATTAATAGGGAACCATAGGTGTGTCCAATTATAGGGGGCATGGAATGAAGGCTGATATTATTATGGGGCTGATTGAACCCAACTAACCGCATCTTCAATGTAAGGGATCCATAGGGCTTAAATTGGAAATTACAGGGTATTAGCATTGAAACTGTATTAGAGGAGTGAGGCATCGAGGAATAATGCACACATACAGGAATGGAGAACAGAAAGAATGGCTCAAAGTTTGTGTGTGACATGTTGTGAGCCGTCCTTTCAACCCGACTCACTTTCATCCCTCCAGTCTATAGCACAAGGTTAAGTGAATGTACAAACGTATTGTTTACCGCATTACAAATTTTTTTCCCTTCAAATTAGATTACAGTTGGAATGGACTGTTATGATGCGATTCATGTGTGTGTGTTGTGTAGAGCAGTAGCAGTACATTTAGCAATGCTTTTTATTGTACAAGGCTCTCGTCTGCGTCGTTGTAGGATGCTCTTAGTGGGATGAACAAGTGTGTGATTTCTGTTGGCGGAGTTAGAAAAGCATACGGCTCATTTAAGGTCAGATTGAACAACTTCCGTAGTGCCATTTATTATAAAACTTGGGCCTGTGTATGGCATGGATATGATTTTCCAAATCATTTCATATTTGCTGATTCCTTGGAATAACATGATTATTCAGCTCATCTTAGTGGAAGTGGATGATATGCGAGTGGCGCTGGTTTTCTTAATGCATTACAAGCTATGGGGTTAAACAAACATTTCCGATGACATTTATTCGAGGGGCTCTTAATATAATTTATTATATACGTGTGTGCGCCTTCTCTCTCTCTTTGGCTGAGAGCTTTCCTCATGGAAGTGGAATTGAGTCAGCCGGGCATGTTTTACCCTCCACTTCCGGATTTCTCTTTCTACACGCTCCGACTAGCTCTTAGTTTTTTCCCGTCATCTCTTTGTGGATCCTCTGTGGCAGAAATCCGGCCAGGAGTTTGTTCTGCTGTTTTTTTTACCATTGACTCTGTACAAGTTGACTTGGCTAAGAGTAAAGCATAAGGTTAGTCTAATGATCTGATTGATAGGGTCGAGTGAAATTGTTTTCTGACGTCTGTCCGTGGGTTGGAAGTGAATAGAACTGATGCTCCTGATGAGCCCTGGCGCACGTCCTCGCGGTCATATTTACAAAGGTGACGCAGGGGAATAAATAATTAACACAAAGGGATGAGTAATAAAAGTGAGAAAATTACAGCAAATTAAAGGAGAGATGAAAAGTGTGGGGGGTCAAAAAGTTTGCTGTGAAAGTTGTGAAGCTTTTGGCTCGGTCATTGTGAGCCAGGGCCTCGTGGCTTTGTGTACATTTCACACGATTTCACGACCAAATTGTCTCTGCCAACTGAGCATAGAGACCTTTTTTCCAGCTTCCTTCCGGAACTGAGTTATTCTGTAGACACACGACCTGCTTGTTATGTATGTATCTAAAAGGAGTGTGCTGGCGAAGGACTGGGGTGTCATTTTGACCCTGCGTCTCTGTGTTGTGGGAGGCTCAGTAGGCTCATCTTTCACTTTATTAAATGGGATAAAGTTGCTGTCTAGTCTCCCACTTACTCTCTTGTCTTTTATACGCTCACACGCAGTATTTGTTTCAATTTAAGCCTACTCGCGGTGTGTAGCTACAACTAATTTGACGTTTGCCTTGTCGTCACACTTACCCACACCCCCCTCTTTCTATGTCCCACACACATGCACATACAGTCTGTCATTCACGCAGTTTTTCTTTCCTAGTTAAATAGAGTCATGTACTTAGCTCCCTTTAGTGCGGACAGGGTGTGAGGGAAAGTTGGCTTTTATTTACCGACATATTGACTGAGTCGAGGGAGCACTACTGTGAGAGTGAGTAAAACTCCCGAGGTCGCTTCGTCTGTGAAAATCGGAAGTGTGCATACAGAAGTTTATATAGTTTAACGCTTAAACATGTCTGGCAGGATATTATGCATGGCTTTGTGAGTCCTCCGGGTACGAAATGAATTGTTCCACGGTCTCACACCGAACTCTCTATACATGATACCGACAGACATTTGATTTCTTTTGTTTAATGAGCTAAATATGTGTTGAACATTGTGCGGACGAGCAGATGAGGGTGATGTTAAGTAAAAATAATAACGAATAGCGCGAAAAATGTTACAAAGTCATCAAGTCGGATGCTTGCCTACATCTACTAATACACACGGGTAGGATAGAGATTCATAAAGGGGCTCGGTTATTGAAGGGGCCTTATAAATGCTGGGGGTTTTAGAAAGGGATTTAATGGTACTACACCAGGGGGTTTCTGTAGCAAATCCGCCTCCAGTATACACCGTGAGCACATATAGCCATCTGATCAATTTATCATTGTTAGTGTCATCAGGTTGGGTTTTGAATACACAAATCTAATTTATTTCAATTTCTAGTGTCATTTTTGCTCCCTCTTATTTGTTTATTATAGCCGAGGAGAAGAGCCGTATGGTTGTAAATTGAAGCCTTATTTGCTTCAACAGAAGCGAATATACTGCCTTATTTGGCAGCTCTCCCGCTGCGGGCGTGGAGATGAAGCTGCTGCTGTTGTTATTACTAAAGAAAAAGACTGACTATATTGGCCTGGCCATATTAGTCTTGCATCATTTGCTACGGAAGTCTGTGTATGTTTGTATGATGGCACTTTAGTTTAACTGAGTTCTGCTATGAAATGGAAACCAAAGTATAGAGTTGAAATTAATACAAATGAAATGCGTACAGCAGAGACTCGAATGCGGCACTGGGATAAACTTTTCTGTAATATGGCGGACTTTGTAGAGCAAGAGCTTGATTGACGACAATGGAGACTGTATAAGAGATACTTTGTATGTGTGTAGTAATGGGCAATTAAATGGCCTTAATAGCATCAGTATGATGATCATTATTGAGCAGCACTGGAAGATTGACTATAGGGAAACTAGGTTGAGGAAATAAAATGCAAGATTTGTATGAGAATTTATATTATGGGTGTGTGTATGTGCAGCATAAAGAAGCTAAGGTCGTTGTGATACTCAGTACGAGTAGGAGGAGGACTTGACTGTAGTAGGCTTGACTTGTGTATAAGAGAGCAAGAAGGGAGAAGAAAGTATCCGGTTCTCTGTTCCTCTCTTGTCTGCTTCCCCCTATTGAAAATTCTCTCTCTTGTGAGATGATATGGGAAGAATAGGAAACTTTTTGTCAGTCAAGGAGAAATGGGTGCGTTTATTTCCGTTTTTCTCCCCGCTGACCTCACCACAAATTCTTTTCTCTATCCATCACATAAAAGTTTTTCCACTCTCTAGCTCCAATCTCTTCTCCTTCCTTTTATTCGCATTGTGATCCTGAAAAAAGGGAACTGACTGCAAGTAGCAGTAGTCATTGTGGGTGCCCTTTATTAATGTCTGTTTGACTTTTTTTTCTGGTTCCTTCAAATGATGATCAAATATGTATTTGTCACTTTGTAGAGGGCGGAAGTAGTAACAAAGATGAGTCTGAGGATCATCAGGACCAGCCACATTCACCGGACTCCACGTCCAGTGTGGACAAGGAAATAAATAGCAAGCCACACATTGTCCCAGCGGATTCCTCAACGACAGAAATTATCAAGTCATCATCCTCATCCACTGCATCCTCTGCCAGTCATCATCATCATCACCACCACCATCATCATAATCAACTCCTCAACACATCGGCATCCTCCACAGGTCATCAAGTGAGATCAGACTCGGCCGCTGGAGAATCAACAACGGCCGCACCACCTCAGCAACATAGCGGAAGTAGCCACAGCAGCGGGAGCTTGGGCGGATCCAAGAAGCGCAAACGAAGAGTCCTTTTCAGCAAGACGCAGACTTATGAGTTGGAACGAAGGTTCAGACAGCAGAGATACTTGAGTGCACCAGAAAGAGAACATTTGGCCAGTATCATCCGACTTACACCAACACAAGTCAAGATTTGGTTTCAGAATCATCGCTATAAGACAAAGAGGTGAGGTTCAATCATTAGTTATAAATTATTAGTTTATTAGCTAAATTTCGTACTAGGTGGGTTGTTCATACACCCGCCCGTTACACTAGGGGAGTTTTGTAATAGGATGAGAATTAAATTTGTCGTGATTGCGTGAATTTGCAGAGCTCAACGGGAGCAAAGACGAGGCTCAGCTACGGGTCGGTCATCCCCCATCAGTCCTATTCAGTCTCCTCGACGAGTTGCCGTTCCAGTATTAGTCCGAGATGGAAAGCCATGTCATCATCACCCAATGCTACACAAATCCAGCTCCTCTTATGATTTACCCCTTTTGCCATTCGACTTTATCCCACCTCCTCCACCACCTGGACCGCCAATTCCCTCCGAACATTTTCTCCAACCCCGATGGTGGTGATTGATGTAATCGCCCTTCCCTTTCGTGCACACAAACACAAACACCTCTCACCATTTACTAATAATTACTCATTGTGAATGTATAACTTGATGTAAATATCCTTTGATTTAATACGTACACATATCAAGGAATAAATAAGATGTGAAAAAAAAAGATAAAAAAAATTATTGGCTTGATGAGTGATCATTTCCTTCCCGAAACTTTCATGTGGACACAAGTATAAAGGATCATGTTAATAATGATGTTGTTTCCGCATGGGTGATCTGGATGAAAGGAGGGAGGGAGAGGGAGGTTATGCCCGTGACTATCAGTAAAAAGTGTATTTCGTCGTGTGTGTGATTCTGTGAGTTACTGAATGTGTGTGCGTAATACTATTACGAGCTGTGGCTATATGTCGGTGCAGCCAACATTTAGGGGTACTTGGGGCCACCGCAAAAAGATTCGGAGGGCAAGTGTGCCAACCAGTTTAGCTTGATATCAGAGGCGGATCTGATGAGTACCACGTCCGTCAGTGCATTGTGAATGGGATGGCGATAAGAGAATAAAAAGATATTCGCTGGACTACACTGTCGTGTCCATTGCCAAAAAATCAGTGAGTGAAAGCGAAGAGGAGGGTAAGTAAAAAGGTTATCGCTTTAACACTCGGCTGGACAATATGAAAATCGTATTGCCTTCTCCAAAGATTGTTTTCATGTTCTCTTGGCAAGTGCTGCAGAGGCCGTTATGAACCGGCCGTTTTTGGCTATTTAATGGGACCAAGGCTGTCCAATAAATAATCTTTTATCAGTTTCTTCACATATTCTCCAACATTTTTTCAAGGTAGAAAGCATCGTTGAAAAAAACTGCGTGATGATATGAACAACTTGCTTGGTAAGAAGGTCTTGTGACAGTCGCTTTACCCGATGACATTCTGGCGTGTTTGAGTGAAGAAGGAAGGGGCTCATCATGAGGATGATTTTCAGTACGCACACAAAAAGGATGATGAAGTGAAGTAAAATGAGAATGTGGCTCCTTGCACGTAGTAGCACCATGATAATTTTCTTGTGAAACTCTCCGTGTCATCACCTGTGCCCATTCTCAGCCGGACAAGAGAAAGAAATATCAAAATTCATACCGTGCTCCAATCTAGTTATCTCAAATGTCCACTCTCAGTTCCCCTTCTCCTCACCCTACTCAATAATAATTACACGGCCCTCACAGGTGTGCTTTATTGCACTTTTTTCCACCAAGCATCCCTTTGGTATCATCACGCATGTAAACACTGGTGCGTCGATCAAGCATGATCGCGGTAATAAGGGACTCGACTCATGCTTAACAGCAAGATGGAAAATGAAAACGAGGAGTAAATCATGATAAATTACCTACGCCTGAATAATACATTCGAGCCAAATTGCTCCTACTTTATGATTGCTCAACCTGGCTGAATGGCTCGCTTTTAAAAAACTAATGAAGAATAATGGGTTGAATGATACCTGCGGCCTTTGGGTGTGTGTGTGCTCGGGGAAGGAATGAATGGGTTGCAATTATCATCCAGCTGATGATCGTACTACCAATGACCCATTTATCCTGATTAACAAGGGAGGTTGTACCGTCCACGGCAGGCTTGATTGAGGGGCAGCTGCATGGTGGTTTTAATTGCATCTAATAACAAACGATCTGATTTTGAGATAAGTGCCATGTGTGAAAACTCTTGCTGGTCATCGGTCGCAGCAGCAACTAAAATAAGCTGAGACGAGTTACATGATGACATGAGTGGAGTTGTAGTCACGCAAACGATGAAACTTGAGAGGTAGTCAAGGTTCTCGCAGTTCGGATGGCGGCCGACCATTTCAATTATTTGCCGTCTTCACTTTAGTTCATCAAGATTCATACTACTAACTATTCACATCAATGTGTGTAATGGTGCTTAAATACTTTGAGCTCTTCGAAGTCGGTACATTACAAGTGTCTATTGATGACTCTAATGTAATATCACCATAAAATGTACAAGAATTTCGTTCGTTTTTCGAAATTAGAGCTGATTATTTGTGCATAAGGATAACGATGAATCATATATGCTGTCACATTTAAGGGACTAGTGGTGCAGTTAGTTTCAGTTGTATAAGTGAAATATATAAAGGTACATCTCATGACACTTTCTCTGACAGCTTCACATGAAAACCTTCCGCTGAGTTCCTCATACCACAGAAGCGTAACCTTGTGAGGGTTTTGAAAACTACACGAGCATCCAATATGGAGTCTGGACTGGAGCCTCTGCTATACTCGTAAACTCGTTGTTATCTGCAACAATCATAGCATTTCAACAATGAAGCAGCCTTAAAAATCTGCCAATACAAAACTAAAATGGGACTTTACTAAATCAGCT
>JAQIWI010000584.1:0-27144 GCA_034698825.1 Deuterosminthurus bicinctus | reverse complement strand
CAGATTGGTGAAGGACAGAAAGTGTTACCACGGTGGGGAGGAAAAATACAAAATAGTACGCTTTCCGGACGTGGGGGATCGTGTGTGGCGGAGGGAGCAAATCAGCCCAGTGAAAGCCTTGGAGAAAATCGAGCAGTACCAACTTTGTCAACATCCGGAAATATGGGCTATACGTACATGCAGATGTGATCATTTTTCAAACTGCTTCAAGTACTTCGAACAGGCACCTATAATAGCGCTGTCGGTGAAGCTTGGGTCGAACGCTGCTACGAAGAACCGTAAGTCTCCATAAATGTTATATTTTGTATGATTGTGGACGACAACAGCCACGTGACGTGAGTACATGAAAGTAACCACCCGTTTAGTGTTTCAGTTGAACTGGTCCTTGTGGAGCTGTCCGTTCCAGGTGTTCACATGCTGGTGTTTGAGGAAGCCCTGGAGATGCTGCTCACAGGATGGCCCACGTTCATTCAAGATAACACAATTTTGGTGGCCGAGGGATCCAGTCATGTGATGGAGGCTTTCAAACGACATGGTATCCTGCTACCTAATCTCTTGGACGTCGACCAGCTCGAATTTTTCAGCAAATCAATTGCTCATTGCCGAGCAACTCTGTAGGGTTTTGGACAAAATAATGATCGCGACCAACAAACATGGAGAGGAGGGCTTGATTATACCTGACGCTCGTCAATACGGAGCCAGCTGTCACTTGAAAATGGATTGTGGATGTCAAGGTCAGGACTTGCTGCGTCGGTGGATGAAAGTTGCTGTATCGGTAGGTTCATGGACAGTACGTAATAAACGTCGGCGACGTCGCCGACTTTGTTTTTCATCAAGTTTACTTGGGATGTGTGCCTCGTGTTTGCAAATATACTTGCTCATAGTTCTCTTAACATTTCTGTATTAACATCACTGGACAAACTTAGGTTATTCCATGGATTTCACCACTTTCCTTAAAAAATGCGCTCGGCAGTATGCATTGCTTGTTGTGAGGAGAAAGTCGCCTCGACATAATATTCCTGCAACTGGCTTCCATAACTGATTTGAAACTGAGCATTTCCGTCTCAAAAATATGCCATCTCCACATCTGTGCTCACCTGCAAACAAAATCTACAAAATGTGATTCTAAATTTTACATACTGTATGCATTCATGCTGACGCTAGTCATCTGCCTTTGCTTCTGCAGCTCAACGTCCTTATCTCCTACCACATTCCTCTCATTATCTTCGTGTCGTCACGTTGCCTACTGAAGCAAGTTTGATTCTTCCAGTCGTGCTCCTCCAAGCCACGGGCCTCCTGCCGCATCATTAATTCTTGTGGCATATTATTGTTGAAGTCGTTTTGGAGGTAGTTATCTTTCAAAAAATATAAATCATAAGCCAGTGCTCAAGGGTGTGTAATAATACGGGCTTCGCCATCGCTCGTGAAGGGAAAGTGAAGAATTTGACAATAAAGCAAAAACCAAAACCAAAGTCGATAAAGCAGCCACAAAAGTTTTTTGGAAACCCGTTATCAGGTACACGCCACATTCCGATGCGAAAGGAAGCTTCGTCGGTGCAAGATCAAACACGTTGACAACAACCTAGTCCATGTTCTAGTTTGTGGCCACCAATATCAATATCAGTGTTGTTTTCCCTTTCGTGGTGGTAACATGTAGTGAATCGGCGTGCGTTAGTTGTGATATCTCCGGTGATTTATTGTATGGAGTTCTGGAGGCCAAGACTATGGCAGACAAAGTTCCTTGCTGCCCACAGACAAGAGTTTTACGACAAAAAGTTCACAATTTCGAGACATGGAAGCGTGAGGGAGTTTTGCCAAAGACAACCTACATCGCCTGTCAGGGCATTGCAAAAACTGGCCCACTACGAGCGGATGCATTTGACACATATTTGTTGTGACCGGATAACCCGGGCTTCGAGACTTCGAGAGTTCCTGAATTATGAGTACGAAGATTGTGGAATATTAGCCATGTATGTTCATGCTCAGCGCGGCCTGGAGGATACTACCCGTGAGTGAACAATGACTTGATTGGAGTTATGCAGCATGGAAAATGTGGTGTGACCATGTCATGTTTTTATATGTTTCAGTCCGGCCCATGCTCATCGAGCTGACGGGCCCTGCCCAAAGCATTGTACTTGAGGGTCGTGCGATCAATGAATTTATCACGTTGTGGCCACGCTTTGTGAAGCCAGATACCATCGTGGTGTCCCGAGGATCGGGAGTTCTCAATAAAGCAATGGCTTCATGTGGGATCGTTGTCAACAATCTCATCGATGTTGACTGCCTTGACCATTACATGCAAAATGATCGCCCAACGCAGGGATCCATGGACGAATTGGATGGGAACATGGACCTGCGGCACAGAAGGGCGGAGCTAACTTTACTTCATAGTCCGCACACTTCAAGCAGCTGCTTATGGGATCGGGTCCAGACAAGTGCTCCTAACAACGGCCAGGACACACTGCGGAAATGGATGCGTGTTGCTAGGAGGGTAAGTGCCCTTAGTTGTTAGTCATGTAGTTTGGACAAGTTTTCACTGGTTGTTGTGCTTTACAGGGTGACTACATGGAAGGCGCTCGGAGTACTATGTGATACATGGCGCCGCTCATCGCGGCCCATCGATTCTCGGGTCCGAACGAACTGGACCACACCTCATTTCAGACTGATCTCGAGCCGATTTTCGAACGGTTTGCGGAAATGGATGTTATAACAGTGGAAGTGTTAGAGCGGGCGCGACAGATTTTGCGTCTACGAAATATCATAGGTGCCGTCCGCGATATCCTACCCAGTATGATCTACAGTGTGGAAGATATAGTCAATTGGGCTTTCGCTGGGGTCCAGAAAAACTATTCCAAGGAGTCTTTACGTGCGATTCTCCGTTTTGATCCGAGGTCAGTACAAATGTACCTTCGGCTGTCATATACTAACTGTGATAATGACACCTTATTTTTTTACAATGTCACAATGAAAATGTACTTGTTTCATTTCAGGAAACCCGTCAGACGCGCTGCTGAGCAAATAGCAGAAATTGCTTATGGTGGTGAAGCAGCTCTACATGTGCACATCTTGACAAATTCTTGTGTTCCACAGTGACGCCGTTTGGATGCTTATGATCGTGGTTCAAGATCGTGCTTATGATACTCGAAATCGTGTTTCCAGTCGGTATCGTTTCTTAAAGTTTGTTGTTAAAGACAACATAAACAAACTACAATGGAGCTTCGCCCTACTACTTGAATATTAAGGTCACAATTCATTCTCAAGAAAACCATTTTTTTTAATTATATGTCAATCAGGATGACGACATCGCCTTTGCTTTGTAATGGTGTTTCAGTATGTGTTTATGTCGATAAGGCACCCTTCATTTTTTACGTTCTTCTATCTATTTCCTTCCTTCCGAGGGGATGACAATAGCTTTCTAAGAAACAAAATATTGGCGACGTCGCCGATTTGTTTTGTTATTCATTTCCCTGCGGATGTGTACGCGCTTTCTGCAAATAAAACCGTTGAACGTCCGTCCCTTTTGATTTGTAATACTATATTAATGAATTACTTCGAAGCAAATAAATAATACTCATAAATAATAATTACTTTAAATCGGCTTCACATTTTCAAGCTTTATTTATTGTTGACCAAGACTCGCTGTAACTTTACAATATATAAATAAAGTAAGCGATATTGACATCAAAAGGAATCATTGCATTAGACAACTACCACTCTAATCACCTTCAAATACACATCAAAGCGTACATTGAAAACAGTTAACAATCAGCATCAATTAACATTATTCAATGATAATGTAAAAAGCCAGAAAACAATGAAATGTTGTATTTCTCAGTTTCGAGAATCTGAGTCTTCAGACAGGGGTTCGTGAGCACGGTGACGAACCAACTTTTTATATGATTTTTGAGCTTTCCCATTTAATCGACCTCTACAGTGGCGCAACCAGTCTCCCACTTGTGCCTCGATGTCTGCTTTTGTGACAAGTGATGTCTTCCACGACTTCTTTACTGCAGCTAAAATATAAAACAATGTGATTGTCAGTTAAAATGTTAAGTACTTGAGTATCTTACAACGGCAAAACTTTTGGAGAGTCGCAAACCTTACCCAAAATCCATGGAACAAGCCCAAGTGATTCAAAACACTTTTTCCCGTGCTTCCCTTCCACACTATATGAAACTCGTAGAGAATGAACCATCAAGTCAGCCATAATCGTTGGGACGGTTAGTGAGATTTTCTTCCCACCAAGTTGTGCCCAACGTGTGATCTAAAACAAGCACAACATCATAAAGTACCCTTCAACGGGATTAAGTTTATGAGAAATGCTGCATTGACAAAGAATGATTACCAGTTTCGATTGAAGATGCTTATCAGCTTTAACTTGTGCTGAAAAATCCAAGAGCTTCAATTGTTGTTCAAAAGGAAGCCCATCCAAGTCCCATTGATCATTGCTAGGACTTCTTGGAAACAAAAACTCCTGGACATTCTCATTTTGTGTGTCAATTGATGCCAACTGTAGTTCAAGTTCTGCTGATATGGCTGCTGTGCCCTCTGCGGTTTCTGAAACATGGCAGTTTTGATCAACACTAGAATTCATATTCATAATATTGTTTGCATGGAACTAACTTTCACAAGAATGCACTTCCACGATGTACGGAGTGGGTTCTAATGTTCCTTTCGGAATCCTTGTGGGATCTGATCCTTCAGTCCTAGGCTCATGTGGACAAGGCTCATCCTTCGATCCAACTTGCAATTCACTGCTATCAGATGCAATTGAAGGGCTTGTTTGAGAGATCCGGGAGATTTTTGGAGGCTTCGGAAGTGCCAACAGAGAAATTTCATTCCCACAACTTGAGATTTGGTGACGTTTGGAAGAATTTGTTTCACGAGTGATGTTTTCGTCATCGAAATCGCTCACCTCTGATGTTAACGCTGATTTACTCAACTTCATGCGAGCTTCATCATACGTTTCTGAAAACCACAAGACAAGTGCACATTTAATTCCCACTCACATATTTAACTTGGAATAACTTACCAAACATCTTCACAACTCTCGCTCTAACTTGTGGCCACGCAGTTAAAGATGGCGGAATCTCTGACTTCTTAACAGCATTTTCCAACGTGACCTTTGACAATGGGGGCCAAAGGCAATTTCCATTATCCAAAATCCACGACCTTGGAACCACAGCAATGGAATGATTTTTATGGGGAAAAGCCACGATGCAGTACATGCTAAACACAATCTAGAAGCTCTACAGCCAAAGATAAATTGAGTTTTGTAGGAAACACGAGCAATTTGCTTAATATAGAAGTCAAAATCAGGGCACGGAGGTGTCATGGGGCGCTTTAAATTAAATTCATACAATCCTACCAAACTTGAATCAGAAGAAGTCATTGCCTTTGCTTCTGCGGCTCAACGTCCCGCTCCTACCACATTCCTCTCATTGTGTTCGTGTCGACAGCTTCCCTACTGAAGCAAGTTCGATGCTTTCCACTCGTGCTCCTGCAAGCCACGGGCCTCCTGCCGCATCTTTGGTTTTTGTGGCATTTCTTCGGTCAGTCGCATTCACCTCCCAAGTATTATTGTTTCAGTCCCTTTCCAGGCAGTTATCTTTTACCAAACATAAATAATAACATAGTGCTCAGTGGTGTGTACTAATACGGCTTTCCCCATCGCTCGTGCGAAGCAAGTCCTCAAAGCAGCCATAAACGTTTTTTGGAAATCCTTATCAGGTACACATTCCAAAGCGAAAGGACGCTTTAATCAAGCAAGATTGAACAAGCTGGCAACTAACTGCACGTCGCAGTCGTGTCTCATCACTAGTCAGTGTCAGTCTCAGAGCAACTTTCATGGTTTATAGATCCACTGCACAGCTACGAAGACTAAGTGATTTAGTGAAAGGTTTTAGTGAGAACACTTGTACTTCAATTCCAACAATGCAGTATCCGGAACCACGGGAGTGGCAAATAGACTTCCTGCTCGCTGAGCGGGAACAGTTCTATAACAGAAAGTTCAGTATTGTGAATAATCGATCGGTGAGGGACTTGTGTGTAAAGCCAGTAATCGATCCGACGAAGGCAATAATGCAACTTGCCCACTACCACCACATACAGTTCCTCCAATACGATTGCTTCCGAACCAATGTTGCGTCCGAAGTGAAGACGTATGTAGAAAGACGCTTTCAACCAGCTGAGATTATGGCGATTTACGTGCGTGGCAATCGGAATGTGGATGACAACAACACGCGTAAGTAATAAAGGTCGACAGTGGATTGGAGTATTCCTAGCAATATGGCATCAGACTTCATCTCACGCTTCCTCTTTTCAGTCGCGCCGCACTTGATCGAGATATCAGCACCGGCTCAAGCAGCAGTCTTTCACGGAGACGCTGTTCATGCTTTCCTTGCAAGGTGGGATGAATTCGTTCAGCCCAAGACCATTGTGCTGACGACGGGATCAGCATTACTAGCCCAATTCCTTGGCCGAAGTGCGGTGAACGTGCAGAACGTCCTCGATATGGATGCTTTGGACTATTATATGGATACGACATCGAGCCAGCCTACGCAAGGCACAGTTGCAGAACTAGACAGAAGGATGGAATACGCTCTCAAGGGCAAAAAAACATGCCTGATACATCGAGCAGTCCGTCCAGAAAGCAGCCAATGGGAACAACTGAGTGCCAGTGGTGCTAAAGCCGGACAAAGTCTATTTCTGTGGGCGAAACATGCCGTCCAGGTGAGCTTTTACCCAGTTTGATGATGTCATCAATTTCATGACATTGTCATTAATTTCATGGCTATTAACAGGATGGGTACATGACGGCAGCCGGCCTCACCGTTAAATATACGGCTGCCCATATGGCTGCTCATGTGTTTGCCGGGCCTCAACATGGAGACAATCACTCCTTCATGGCGGATTTGGACCCACTCTTCCACGGTGGCATGGTCAGTGAAACTATACATGCGGACATCAGCGACCGTGCTTTCACGCTCTGGAAACTACGCAATGTCATTGCGGCTGTGAGAAATTGTCCGCCGGTTCATGTCTTCACCGTAGTCGATATGCTTAATTGGGCGAAGCTGGGTGCAAGGAAAACTCAGGAATTGAACATCCTTCGTCGGACTTTACAGCAAGACGTCAGGCACGTATACACCGTGTCCCTTCACGTCGCCGCTGACTACCCGCTCCTTCAATTTTGCTTTTGATTTCCAGAACCTTGGTTAGTGATTCAGCTCAAACTATCGCAGAGGTTGCCTTTTATGGCGAAGGCCATTTCAACAGCCACGTTCTCAAAAGGACGAGCTCCCACTGCGGTCAGTTGGGCCACGTCGGCGCCTTCTGCTCAGTGAGTCCGTGAAGGATCGTGTTTGCAGTCGGTATCGCTTTTGAACATTAGTTGATAAAGACAACATAAATTCTTGTACAACTACGTTCCAGCTTCTCCGTACTAGTTGATTATAAGGGTAGCAATTCAGTCTCAAGAAAACCATTTTTTATTAATTATATGTCAATCAGGATGACGACATCGCCTTTGCTTTGTAATGGTGTTTCAGTATGTGTTTATGTCGATAATGCACCCTTCATTTTTTACGTTCTTCTATCTATTTCCTTCCTTCCGAGGGGATGACAATAGCTTTCTAAGAAACAAAATATTGGCGACGTCGCCGATTTGTTTTGTTATTCATTTCCCTGCGGATGTGTACGCGCTTTCTGCAAATAAAACCGTTGAACGTCCGTCCCTTTTGATTTGTAATACAGTTCAAGTTTCTGTTTGTGTTCATACGCTACACTTTATTTTGACGTACTTCTATCTATTTTCTTCCTGCCAAGCGCATTCATTATAGAGGCACTCAAGCATTAAGGTCAGCATACGAAACAACTAGACTTTGAATATTCCAGCGATGTACATTTCTTTTTATTGAATCGTTATTAAAACAGAATACATGGACTGAATGAATTCTTGTTTGGCGTGCGGCCAAGCCGGCCATGTGGAGGAATTCTGTGTGGTTCCACAGTGACGCCATTTCCATGCTTATCATCTCGGTTCTGTGTATTAGTTTCACATGGACGTAATATTTAGGTTGGAATAAAATCATGTTGCTCTTTATTAGATCTGAATGAGATGTCCGACTTTGTCTTTCATTTGTAATGCTGTTTGCATTTCTCATTAGCTGATTAAGCTTCGGCTTATTTTTCAGTATTTGCAGCTATTTGCTTGCTTTCGATGGGATTGACTATCTCAAGTGCCATTGGCAACTTTCAAGTAATACAATTCTTCGACAAAACATGAGCAGTAGACGTTATACTTGACACATAGTGGACATGGAGGGTGTAGCTAGCCAAGCAAACATCACAAATCACAATCAACAAGTCATCCGTACCGGCGTCAACATTTGTCTTCTGATGTCGAGAAATGGCACGGTCCACTCGAGTGCAAAATGAACTGGGAGTACGAAACAACTCGACATCCAATGTTCTATTGATGTAGATGTCTTTTTATTGAATCATCATTTAAACTAAATACAGTGAATGGATGGAGAAATGAATTAATGAAGCCATTCACATGAATGGAAATAGTTGACTATAAATCATATACAAAACTGCAACATATTTAGAGACCTGGACGCTTAAATCAGTGATGTACAGCCACAGCGCCTTTTACTCCTCATCTCGGCCTTGTCCAGCTGGTCCTTCGCCCCCATTTCCCTGCTCTTCGTCTTGTTGGCCTGCTTGACCATCTCCACCTTGATTTCCATCGGCTTCGCCATCATTTTCATCTTGGCCATTTCCTGCTTGGCCATTCCCACCTTCGGCCGGGTCGCCCTCTGGAGCTTGACCTGCTCCTGCTCCGTTGGCATCTTCCCCATGTACCTCGGCATGTAGCCGAGCTACTTCCGCAGACCAGCGAGCTATGACACGTAGCATAAGATGTGACTCTGGCGATGGCAGGCTTGGCACATGAGCCTCACTGAAATGAAATTTGAAACATTGCAGAAAATTTGGGAGATGGTGGCTAGCTGATGATCAGGGGATTTGGACCACTGACGACTTCGCCTTAAACGAACGACAAGCCTTTGAGCGGACTGGCATGTATCGCGATGCCACAGGGGTCGAACATGAACAGATGGTTCAAAACGCAACCTTTACGCGTGAATATCTTCTCGACCAGTGGAACCAGCTCGTCTTCCGATTCCCTGACCTGGTAAGTTGCCCATTTAACTATAGAAAGACACTCTGTCGATCCGTTCTGTTGCGGTAATTGGTGTAGTCACACTTGGGCATCAGTTATCTCACCTAACTTGCGACCTCCTCGCAACTTTTGGGGAAACTAAAAAACTAGCTTTCACGGCTTATGTCTACGGATGGGCACAATTGCGCTCCACACATACTCCAATATTGCGCCAAATGTTTTCATTTCACTCAGCATCTATATTGATATTGATGACAAATCAGGTATTGTCGACTGTTTAAGGAGGATATTGAAACAGCTGCTGATGAGACGGCCAAGCAAATCAAAGCACTTGTAATCAGTGACCACTATCATCCCCTCGATGTTTCACCTGCCAACGATTTCACCACGGCGTTGTATTTGTATAATCAACCTCAGAATTACTGGCGGAATTCCATTGGTGGTACTGTTGATGAGAAGTACTACCTATGGCGGTTGAGGAATACTTTATTTGCATTGTTCGATGAGGAGCCGGATGACATCATAAACGTGACGGACATGTTCGATGGGGACTTTCGAAGTCTACCCTTGAATTCACCATTGAACTGGTAAGACAGACGTGTTCTTGCGCAGGACAATGTTAAAATTATGTTTATGGTGGTCTTCTTGCATTGCGCAGGCAAACGAGAGGGTTTTGGGAAGACTTGGTGTCAAGATTTCGCCATAATGGAGGCCTCGTCTGGGAATTCATGGTGTGTACCTCGTGCCGCCAGCTGGGTCACTTCCCTGGTATTTGCCCTTACACTGACCCAGTCCGTCCGACCGGCAACAACAATGGAAACACCTTGGGTAACGTTATCATCGGTGGAGTTCTTCTGTTGGCCAGTTCCTGCTTCATTCTAAAAATTATCATCGATATAATTTTTTATTAACATCTAGTCTCATTTTCATGTTCCATTCTATATTCAAAAACCTTGTCCAATGTTAACCTAGCACTAGGCTTTTCAATCACTCATTGTGATATTACTTTTATCAGTCCGGTTTGAGGGGCGACTTTGTAAGTCCATTTTTGCAAAACAATACAAAGTCGGCGACGTCGTCGACTTTGTATTTGATTAAATTCACTGCAGATGTGTGCCTCCTATTTCAAAAATAACTCATTCAAAGTCTCCTTAATATCAACGCGTGCATGCGAAATAGCTTCCACCACCCACTTCCAGGCCACCATGGGACAGTCTTAGTTGATTCTACGGCTTTCACCGCTGTCCCTGAACGAATGCGCTAGGCAGTCTACAGTCCTGAATGAAGAACAATGACCCCTGCAGGTCATGACCTACAGTCAAGAATTAAAACCAAAAAGGTTTTCCTACAAAAAAAACAAAAAAACAATAATAATTCAATGAGTTACTAGTGCGGAATCTTGTCTGTCCATTTGTATTTAAATGGCGTAGCCTCCCTTTAAAATTTTAGTGGTACACTTTGAGTGGTACCTCCTACCTGACTTGAGTGGTGCTGCTGCTGCCTGTATTTGAGTGGTATAGTGTCTTTGAATTTATGGACCCTTATATAGCCTTTAGAAATCCAAGCCCTTGTCGTCTGTGTGTTAAGTAAGTCCAAGAAAACATTCCCACCTCAAGGTATAAGAAGAACAAGATTGTATGTGCCAATCTGTGTGGCGGTTATACTATTTCAGGTTGAGCAGCTTGCAAATAAATTCCAAGTAGTTGACTGCACCTTGGAATTCTCATGAGAATTCCTCAGAGAGAGAAAGTAATGGAGAAGTACGATGGTTGGTTGGTTGCGTGAAGAAGGAGCAGTACCAGCCGACGGCTGTCTAATGATAATGCCTTAATACCCAACAGTTCTTCTTCTTCTTCTTCTCCTCCATGATGCTCCTCAACAAATCCCGCGTCTCTATCTTGCATCCTCATTCAACTTTTGACCCAATGAAATTCAGACAAAAGTTGACAATCTAAAACCTCACATAATTTTCATATCGTCCTCATATTTTCCATCTGAATAACATGAGATTTTTCCATATGCCGCACTGCAGAAGAGCAGCGTGGGAAGAAAAGCTCCAGCTCTTTTGAATGTCAACGCATTCTATTATTAAGGGAAATATGTGCTGAAGAGCAAAATAGAGACAGAAGAGGAGGGAATTTCAACAGTTCTGTAGCAACAATAATAATAATGATAATAATGGAAAGTAGCTATAGGTAGCTGCCGATACAATGAATATTCTTTAGAGGATTTTTGGAGCGGATCCTTTCCAATGTAGCTTGATTTCCCACACGCCATCATCATCATCATCGTCAGCATCATGGTGATGAAGTAGGAGCGGAGATGAATGCTATTAGTTGTCCATAAAGACATGGTCATAATGAAAATAAAGTCATTTCCAAAGAAAAGCTTGGAAAGAAAACATGCATTACTTTCACTTCCAGCACATCCCTACAGGTTAAAGAAGCTGATTGTTGAGGACAAGCCTGAGGAGACAAACAATTACATTTGGTCATTTTTAAGTAACAACCACACAGCAGTACAAGTCTCCCAATCGTCCTCAATGTCTGTCATATACAATGCTATGATGTAATAACCACTACACAACTGCTACTGTGACAATATTTCCAATAAACTGTACCTAAAAATTTCATAACAAAATTATTTGTCAATACTCCATTATTGTTTTTTTTCACCCTGTCCTGCTGTCCTTTCTCCAGCTATTGTCAATTACACAGCATGCATTTGCACATCCAGTCCTGTCGTACTAATGTAATCTACTATCACATCAATGCTACTAAAGCAATTGCTAATACAGTCTGAGTCAATATGCACGTAGGTATGGTATCCATATACCCTTCATGTATGCACACATGCTGAATGACGGAGCGTGGAAATTAGTGTGTCGAATTTATTGACGTATGCATTAGGTGCATTCCACGTCCGTCTCATACAAACGTTCAGCTCTCAGTTATCTTCCTGCTCCCTTCGAATGCGGATGTGAACATTTCATGTCATTCTCTTGTGCGAATCACAGTTCAGCTATCCCATTAATTTTGTGGTATCAATATTGGTGTCAGGAAGTGCCCGTAGTGTAATATTGTCGTTAAAATAATTAATCGTCGTTCATGCCAGTAGTTTGTAGTCCCAGTGTCGTTTAACAACCCCTGGATGGGAAATGGCACGGCTCGTTAAAATTAAATTTAACTCTATCCAACCTTACAAAGAGCAGGGCACCTCCACCGTAATAGCACCGAGGGTTTACGGTCAACTACATCCCCTAGTTTGCCCTGGCAATGACAACCTTCTTGCTAATGATGACGAGAGTAAGTTCACTGCTTCGAAATGTGATATTTCCTCGACAAACTGTTTGGAAATCATGTATGAATTCATTGCTTTGCAGTTACCTTTAAAGTGGTATGGCACATGAAGCTGCTGAGGGTCCAGAGCAACCGACAAAATCAGTGCATTTACTACGCTAATGGAGATGCTTTCCCTGCGAATACGTCCGCTATCTTTGAGGAAGGAATGACCTTCGACATCAAATTACATCAACTCCAGTGTCACGTATCTTTTGACAGAGACTTTCAACAAAGTACCCAAGGCCAACTTGTAAGTTTCCTTCAAACCAATATGTTGAGCTTACGACCATTGCGTGTGTATCATGAAATTTGATGTAGGTAGGGGAACATATGATTCAAGACAACAGCTATCGGGGAAAAATGAATAAATCCTGTCTGGTCCTATCGATGCAGTGGATGGTAGCTACCGCAGGTGGGAACTTGCCTCATCTACGTGCTGCCACAAACGAGACTTTCCGCCGCTTCCCCATGCCCCTTCCGGCTCCAGAACCGTGCTCGCCCAGGGGCGAACCTCAGTTGCCAATTAACCCGATGGCTTATATGAACAGTTTCCGTACGCTCGGCCGTGACTTCGTGGTTGGTCATTATGAACTGATTGTGTGCAGAATCACTATTAAATCTACGCAAGTTCCCATCGTTACGTCCGCATTTTTATAGAAACACGGACCATTATTTCATGAACTACCGTTTGACATAATCACTGTGGTCCTGTTTATTCATAACATTACCTAATTGGTCCTAACAACTACATGAAACATTGACTCACACTTTCATCATCTCACATGCATGGAGAAAGTAGTTTGCCCACCCTAGAATGCTGCAATTAATGGTCCTGCAGGAGACAATCATTTTCATGTGAAAATACAAAAAGACAAAGTCTTTCCATAATTTTCTCACTCATCCCAAGTCCATCGTCGTGTCGTTGTCCCTCACAAAGACAATGAAAAGTGCCCAAAACGTCGAGTCATAAACGCCACGGCACACCACACACCTCCAGGCAGTCTAAAAATACTTCTATGTCAGCATTTCCTTAGTCCACACGAATACACATAGTCTTGAGTTCGTCATTATTCAGAAGTGAGTTCCATGAGTAGCATCGTCAAACCCAATAGTGTGAATTATAAAGAATATTCAGCGAAGAAATCAGAAGCAACACCTGTAGCTGGCAGAAAGTAAAGTCACCTTGGTATCATGGACGGTAGGTAACATTTACAACTTTCTCTCATGTCATGTTTCTCTCCTCGTCGTCCTTCTCATTCGATCATGACAGAAACAATGTATGGCCAGGGCGACTGAATTGTTAATGCGATAATGCATGGTGTCTACTTTCAGTTGACCCCTCTGGAGACGACCAACTGGATGCTGTCATCCTACGGCGTAAGCTATTTGCAGTGAAGGACACACCTCGTGTGATTCATCCAGATGAAGATGGCTGCAAGCAATACCACCTTCCCGAGTATATTGTCCAGGCGTACAAACTATCTCAACTCCATGGCGTCAATGGTGAGGAAAGACCGTTGGAATACATCAAAGATGAACAAGCGCTGGATCTTTCTCGAAAGTTTGTCATGGGACAAGGCATAGTGGCTATGTCAATCATCACAGCAGATAGTACACAATTCACAGGTACATAATCCTTAGTCCTCCCATCAATTTTCATGGTGAATTTATCATTGACGTCAGTGATATTATTATTATGTAGAGAAAGTTTCCCTAATCGCTATGAGCACGCAGAAGAGGGATTTCGTGTTCGACGTCTTTAAGATCGGGTCATTGCTGCCGACTTGTTTTCGGGACGCTTTCCAGGAAACTCTCGTCCTTGGATTTAATGGTCGTCGCGATATTCTCAACATGAGGGATCAAGTTCGTGCTCACCCATCTGCATATTTTGACGTTGGCAATTTTTTGATGAGCATCAACAAAGCCACACAGCAGCCAAGTATATTTGAGGCTATGGAGGTCATCTTGGGGGGTCCCTACTATAAAAACGACCACGACAGTGTGGCTAGTCAACTTCTACCCAAGCCAAACTGGACTGACAGACCAATGGATACCCCTCACGTCGTGTACGCCTCTCGTAGTCCATTTTTTATATTTTGGGCTTGGCAAAAACTATGTGCTAACGTAAGACTAATTTAATGAATCCTTTCTCCAATTAAGCACAGTTTCCAATCACAAATATTCCTCTGTTGCAGTTTGATCGCGAGACGCTTCAGACGCTCGGGTGTGATCCAATGAAACCGTGGTTGTCTGCAAGTATGTATTCATGGGACATTAGAGTCGACTTTCTCCAGGAGTTCGACCTCCATAAGAACAACCAACAGTTCGGCCGAACCCTTTCCCTGAAACAGAGGGAAAATCTAGTGGCTCTCCACCACTACCGCAAAATATTTGTAAATACGTTGCAACTAGATGTACATTCCGTGTTCGAATTTCGTGAACTCTTTGATCTCGCTTTTATGCCGCCGACGTCGGTGGCAGAATTGCAAGGCCATCTCACGTACCACAGCAACCAAGACATCAAGGATATATTAATCACAGAATACGCACACATCCTCTTCAGAATGTGCAACAGCGGACCACGAGTACTAACAGTACTATTGGCCGACAATTCTTATACTCGTAAGTATTTCGGAGACCCCAAGACATCCAACGTTCCGCAAAATGAAAGCACCGTCCCAGCAACAACTCCAACCAACCACTCTCCCATGGTACAGGACACTCCCAAGTCCGAAAAAGACAGTTGGACTAATCCAAGAGCCTCTGTGCTACCGCAACCAACCGGTAACGTTCCCCTTTTTCGTCATCGAAGTGTGTCACTATACACGGTTATAAATTGTGTACTTCCATTCTCTCAAGGTCAACCCCTCAGCGGGCACTCATCATGTCAAGCATCCCCGATCACGGACAACTCCACCCATCGGAGATCACACCCGGCATATCCGAGTGATGCGTCAGGAAATGGCAGGACGAATTCTCCAAGACGAGCCCACTTTTGCTCACAATTTTGTCCAAGGCGAACGACAACAAGTGCCCATTGAAGACGAAATCAAGGAGATTGCCATGGCCACTTACGACATTTATTTCATTGAATGATTTATTGCCCCCTCGGAGTCACCCATGCGGCTACGGAATTGATTTGTCTTGTGCTACTATGTATGATCAGCCCTGTACAAGTCCCCGCCGTTGTAGTTACATGTAAATATTATAAGTTTCTTGTCATGAATTCATAAATATCAATTTTAAAAATTAGAAATCCTGTGAAAATTGTTTATTACCACATATATATATATTTGTCAGTAATCACACAATTCATCATCATTAATGTTAAAATCAATGCAGTCGTCCCATCTAATATTATCTCATTCGTCATTTCACTCGAATCAACATCTCAAGGAACATATATATTATTGCCAGCCCATCAATCAACGTCCCCCTTCTCCGTCTTCAGGCCATCATCCAAAATCGTCAATTCCAATGTCATCGCCAAACTATCGACTATTAATATGAATAGGTGACTTCCGCCATGTGCAACAGGATTCCGAATCCCACTGAAATGAACAAACAGAAACTACTGTCAACTTATAACCCCATCAGAATCGTGGAGAAATTGTCCTAGAAAATACCTAGCGAGTTCATCTTGGCACACGTCCCTCTCCTTGCTTCGTCTCCACTTAAATCCCGAAAACCTCGTCGACGACGTCGTCGACATTTCATCTTCTCCAAATTCCCCAATACTACATCAACCAACCGGACTAGGGCACCGATGATGGGTCTCCTGCATCCATCTGAAATCACAAAGAAAATATTTCACTAATTAACACCATCCCCTAATCACAGTCATGTCAAATCCATCCTTCACTTGACTTCCAATTAAGTCGCTTTCTCCTCCGTCATTTCCCCACGATTCCAATGTCAAGCAACTCACCATGTATTGACAAATCCATGCACAACCCAATAATTAACTAATCATCATCAAATTTATTTCAAACAACTGAAATTTGTCACAACCCCTCTGAAGTTACAAATTCCTACTGTCAAACTAATTAATTCATCAGTATTTTTACTACTCACTGATACAATTAGCACTTGTCTACCACCACGTACCAAAATTTAGTACTCATCCCCGAAATCTGAATCATATTTAGTGCCCAAAAAAAATATACATACAGTTTCCATTCACCCCGAGTACTTTTCTATGATTTTTTTTTGCATACGCAATTTTGAGAGGAACCAGAAAATTTTGAGTATAACAATCTCCCCAAAAAAAAAGTCTACGCGGGAAAATTATTCAAATAGATATGACCCGGATCGTACGGGAACCATTAATGCTTATCAGTGGTGTTGGAAACCCTTGAGCCACCGATGCCAGTACAACTTGTTTCGTATTCTTTGTAACTCGCCGAATGTAAAAGAACTGAACATTTTCAATGATGCTACTGATATTCCGGTCGATATTGAACATCCTGAAGGGTCGTTGTTACTGAAGCTGAGGAAACTGCGTGTACATCGTCGGAAAAAATTGAACACAGGAAATGTTTTGAGAACCATCTTGAAAATGGCAACCAACGTATATTTTTGGAGAAATATGGACGCCGAAAAGTGTTTGACACTCATCTTGAAGAGGACTACGAACTTGAAAGTGTTCGAGTATAAGTTCTCCACTGAGACAGAAGAGGATCTAGGTCTCCTGGGAGACTTCGATTGGTCTGAATTGCAGAGTCTGTCAGTATTTTCTCTTTCCAGTCCAAGTTATTTAACCAACATTCACCTTGAGAATTTACTTCGAGTTCGAGCCCCGAAACTAAAAGAACTTCATATAGGAGGCGGTTTGTACGAAGATGTCAGCGGTGTTCTTTTGGAGAACGTGTTGAAGAATTTTCCCACCATGCAAACTCTCTGTATTCCTGGACAATACTACAGCCACTCGGATGCACACCCTGCCGTCACAATTAATTTTCCCAAGCTTAGCCAGCTAAAATATTTAACTCTCGGGGGGAGATATATTTTTGCAGCTGTTTGGACCACTAATGAAAAAGATAAATCTACCGCCTTGAAACAAGAATCTCCACAACCAAAGCCTTCCCGGGTTACACTGAAGTTTTGTAGAATTTTGAGCAAGTTGAAGACTTTGACCTTGGGAAGCATGTACCACGTTGATAGTCTTCATTTGAGTTCCTTTCCAAAGCTTGAAACACTTTTTGTTGGTAGCCCATGGCATCTATCAGTTGCCTTCTCTGAAAAGAACCCTCGGAACTACAGCTACCCCTTGATCACTAACCTTCAGTTGCCAGATGGACTCAATGATGCTTCGTTTCTTCGCAATATTCCCAAGCGCTTTCCAAACGTCAAAATGTGTGTGCTTGCCTCACCTTCGGCCATTGTCCTACGAACATTTTTTAACGTCATGAAAGATGTGGGACTGCAGGAATTGTACATCTCAACTCAATTCGATTTCTCATCAACATTGGAATCATGTCTACTGGACAAGGTACTTCCAATCAAGAACTCTTCAGAAGATTGGCAAAGAATGGTGCAACTGGAAAAATGTGCGAAGTGGAACCAATTTGTGAACCAACACAACATTATGTTGCCTCTGAGAAACAAGGAAGAGGTCCAAACATTTGTGGAGGCCACCGGTGAGTACGGACTGGGAGCTATGAGGCGTCTGGATAAATTCTACCTGTGGCACATACCTAGAATTCTATGCCTGCCTCCCAGGGACAGTAATAATGAAGCTGCAACCACCATTACCGTCAAGTTGGGATACAAAAAGTACCCGATATCTACCGACTGCTGTGACGTGGTTCGGCGTACTTCGACGCAATTTTGGTGGGATCTTGAAGAACCTGTAAGTAAAGACAATTCAATCCCAGTACTCACTTTATTCAAGCTCTTTGTTTATTGTTTTACAGGCAGGAGAACGTGAGAAATGGATGGAAGCTGGTCACTGGGCATCTCCTATCCCCGACTGTAAGGATGCTGTCGCAATTGAAGCTGGTTCAGCGATTGCAAACCTCAAGGTAGAAAAAAAAGAAGACGAATACTAGATGAAACTGACATCTGAATACCCGGCGTGGTAATTATCAGATGAAGTCTGTAGAACGTGATGAGTTTTACTATTTTCCTTAGGTAGAGTCCTTAAGTCACAAGTTTTCTCATAATAGGATCACAAATTATACTGGAAAATTGGATGGAAAATGTTTGGAAACTTATGTGTGAATGAATGAAAAACTAAAAAAAAATATTTAAATCAATCAATGTAAACTTGGTGTGGGATTTTAATTCCGACTAAAAATAATTTAATTGAAATTATAAATGAATAAATCGCCATCAAACTTCCCTTGTTGCTGTAGGTTATGTTTGCAAGTTAGAGGAAATCATCATTACAATCTGAGGGTTCATGGGTGAATAGCTGAGCGCATAGTTTGGGGCTATGAAAGACAGCTCCAGTGGCCAAAATCAGAGTTTCCATCCCAATTGATTCAAGGAAGCGAATGAATTCTTTGCAATTCCTTCGTTTTGAACGTTGATTTATGAGAGAACTTTAATTTTTTTTCTGACAATGTGAATTACTTGAGTTATGAGCTCGCAATGAGGGTTGACAGCTATTTATAGCCAGACATTGAGACAGGCAAAGATGGCAGCGCTTGCGCCGATGCTGTCGGGTTAATCCTGAACTACCAAAAATTTGTATTTATTCATGAAATTAACTTATTAATTCTCACATTTATTCGCATGTTGAGTTGCCATGATTGAAGAAACACATCTTTGAAACATCTCACAGGGGCATCGTTTTACGTGGCTTGGTCTACCGAACATATCCGAATATTCAAAGACTTTCACCTCCCAGGATGGAAATTATTATGACACCGTGCAATCAGTTCATCGAGCAGCTTGGTATGATTACATCGGGCATCTACCTGCAGCGGATGACGGTTAAAATCCTTATCCAGCTAGTAATATTTTGTCATTTCCAGATGACACCCTGGGTCATCCAACTGAATTTACAACTCAAATAGCGCAATTCTTTTGTATCAAATTAAAAAACCTCATGCCAAAACAAGTAAACAATCCATCCCCTCAAATTTATCAAGCCCTGGCAAGTTAGCTTCAAGGAATAGGCCTAGGCACTTCCGAAATACATCTATTGGGATTTCAATTGACTTAACAGAGAAACAAGATACCAGAATTGTTTACATAATAAATTATTATTACTTCCATCCATTAATCATCACAAAAATTTCAAAAAAAGATGGGCTCCTATACAGAAACTTGTGATTTCAAGAGCTCTTTCTCAGTAATAACAGTTAATTTTCTCATGTACTACAGGCTTCATCTAATAATAATCGCGCCGTTCACTCAGACGGCAAATTAAACTATTATTAATCTTCTATTTTTCTTCCTTGAGTTTTGACTGAACGGCTGAACCAGCCTCAGTTTTGACCAAATATTCATCATCGGATGAGGAATCAGTAGCTGACCAGCAACCTGCTTCCTTCCATTTCTTACGTTTTCCTGCCTGTAAAAAATAAAGAAATGACTTTCGTAGTGAGTTAATGGGAACAATACTACTTGGTACTTGATTCATTTACTTACAGGTTCCTCAAGATTCCACCGAAATTGCGTCGAAATACGCCGAACCACGTCACAGCAGTTGGTAGATATCGGGTACTTGAAGTATCCCAACTTGGTGGTACTGGTGGTTGCAGCTTCATTATTACTTTCCCCGGGAGGCAGCCATAAAATTTTAGGTATGTGCGACAGGTAGAATTTATCCAGATGCTTCATTGCTCCCAGTCCATATTCACCGGTGGCTTCTACAAATGTTTGGACCTCTTCCTTGTTTCTTAGAGGCAACATAATGTTGTGTTGGTTCACAATTTGTTTCCATTTCGCACATTTTTCCAGTTCCGTGACTCTTTTCCAGTCTTCTGAAGAGTTCTTGATGGGAAGTACCTTGTCCAGCAGACATGATTCCAATGTTGATGAGAAATCGAACTGAGTGTCAAGATGTAGTTGCTCCAGTTCTGTATCTTTCATAACGTTGAAGAATGTTCGTAGGACAATGGGCGAAGGTAGGGCAAGGCGACAGGTCTTGACGTTTGGAAAGCGCTTGGGAATATTGCGAACAAAAGAGGCATCGTTCAGTCCATCAGGCAACTGAAGATCAGTGATCAAGGGGTAGCTGTAGTTCCGAGCGTTATTTTCAGGGTAGACAACTGATAAATGCCATGGGCTTCCGACACGTAGTACTTCCAACTTTGGAAAACATTTCAGATGAAGACTATCGATGTGGCACAAGTTTCCCAAGATCAAAGTGGTCAGCCTACTAAAAATTCTACAGAATTTCAGTGTAACATGAGAAGGCTTTGCACGTGTAGATGCTTGTTTCAAGGCGTTAGATTCTTCGTTTTTGTTAGTGGTCCTATAAATAGTAGCTGAGTAGTAGTAATTCCCCCCAAGGCTTAACCATCTAAGCTGACTGAGTTTGGGAAAATTAATTGTTACATTAAGACGTGCATGCGTGTGGCTGTAATATTGTCCAGGGATATAGAAATTTTGAATGGTGGAGAAATTCTTCAATAAGTTCTCCAAAAGCTCTCCGCTGACATCTTCGTATAAGCCGATTCCCATCTCAAGCTCTCTTAGTTTCGGGGCTCGAACTCGAAGTAAACTCTCAACGTGGGTCTTGGTCAAATAACTTGGACTGGAAAGAGAGAAGACTGAGAGACGTTGTAAATTCGACCAATTGAAGTCTCCCAATGGCCCTAGATCCTCTTCTGTCTCAGTAGAAAATTTGTACTCGAACCTTTTCAAGTTGGTAGCCATTTTCAAGATGGTTCTCAAAACATTTCTTCTGTTCACTTTTCTCCGACGGTGTACACGCAGTTTCTTCAACTTCGGTAACGACCCTGCAGGAAGTTTCACGTCCGCTGGCGTACCAGCAGCATCATTGAAGAGGTTCAGTTTTTCTATGTTCGGGGAGTTGCAAAGTATGCGAAACAAATTGTTCTCGCATTGGTGGCTCAAGGGCTTCCAGCACCATTGGTACGCATTAATCTTTGTACATTGATGACCGTCGATTTCATCATACCACCGCTGATTTCTCTGTCCTTTCTTCGTGGGTCCTCTGCATATGTGAGTCGAATCCCTGCTGCTGCCTAGATTCACTACAGGTTTGATCTTTGCCTTGCGGGCTCTCTCCAGTCGTTTAGTCGTCGAAGCTAATTCTATCTGACGTTGCCTTTTGGGACATGGTCCCTCATCGGCATCGCTCTCATCCAATTCTGATGATTCAGTTGACACGTACTCTGAATCTAAGTTGTCTTCGTCGGATGAAAAACACTGCAAATAAAAAAAAAACTCAATCAGCAGCACTACATAATTAGAACCTTAAGGTTTTTTGTAAGAATCTAGTCAAGAAATGTACTGGCTCACCGATTTTGGGTTGTCCGGCGGTTGATCAACTTCTTCATCAGAATCCAGAGTTACGACTTCAATTTCTGTTGGCTCGAGAGGGACAATCTCAACATTGATTACATCAGCTCCAGTTGCCGATTCATCCACAACAGCAGCTTGAACTTTGATTTCCGTGGGTTGAAAAAAGCTGGAAACATTCCCTCCAGCAAGCTTTTCCGCTTTAACTTTTTCCATCTTTAGAGCAAGCTCGATCTGAGCCTTGATTTCAGCCGCAGCAAGCTCACCTTCTTCACTTGAAGGCAGTACACATTTCAAATCTTCGAAAGAGTAGCTCTTAAATTTTTCATCACTGATTCCTAAAATCCATTACAAAGAAAGAAAATAAAAGTCTACACAAGCCGGAATACGAAACTGCTCCAAACATATGCAATTCAGTAATTATTACCTTTGAAATGTTCACAGTACTGCAAAGAATCACTCCTTCGCAGGACATTTTTGATGAATTCTGTGACCTCACATTCCCCCATGTCTACTACAGAGGTTGTTGCCATCACAGAAGGAATAATAATTTTCCGATCCACCACTGCAGGCTTCTCGAGACGGACTAAAGACTTTAACTCTTTGTTATTATTGAAGGGTTTAGACCTGCAATATGAAATACATAAACCTCATGCACAGTCTACTACTGCCCATCATATTTATAGCATGCTAATTATAGGTACGCTTTGCTATGTCCCCTTCCCTTCTGTGAAAATATAGAGGATAATGCCTTTCCCAATACTCCTTCAACACTTCGGGGCCTTATTCTTAAGCGGTCAAGTTCCACGCGACTCTCTTGTCCACTGGTAGACCGGCATTCTTCTGCTTTAAATAGACACTGTAAAGAAAAGTCTATAAAATGCTGAAATTTGGACCAACAGTTAGCTTGGCTACAATGAGTGGGCCAAATCCACCGCCGTTTCAAAGTCCGATGCTGCAAAAGTATGAACATTCGAAGAAAATTCCTCTAGGGGAAGGGTGAAAATGCGCACAGAGCCGTATGCAAAACTTCGGGTATCGAACTCTTTGAGACTCGCATCTCGCTCAGCTGGAGCAAGACTTCCAAAAACTGGTCGCGTTCATCCTTCAAAGTTGCCATGACAGCTAAGAAATTAAGCTTTCGAATTCCTATAGCCATTTCAAAACAAATACCTGCGCGATTTCCAACTTGTTGTCAGAGAGATGAGATCAGTAGCTATCAAAATGTCCAGTTGTCGGAAGGTCGGGTTGTTTAAGGCATTTACAAGTGAACCCGAATGATTGTTTCACTGGCAACGAGGCCATCTTGGTTGATGGCGGAGGCCGCTGAACAGCATGGTTGACATGGTACGGAGCTCATTGAATTGAATCCGACGCATCTGGTCATGTCTGTTTGAATTTAGAATACTTACAACATGCCTGTTCTTGGTAATTGAATATGATGCTTGAGTCACTGCTACAGTTTGCAGCTGGTGCTTTGTTGGGGCGGAATGGAACTTTCCTAAAATGGAATAGGCGAGCAATTAGCTGACAAAGATGCCAACTTCATGGGCATTATCTGCCACATGGACAGAGTTGCGAGTGGAGAAACTTTTCTCATTGTTGAGGCGTGTATCGCTCCTATAAAGGATGTTATGTGGAATGTCTCTACTCTCTACGTTCGGATTATAGTCAAGTTTAACTATAATAAAAATTGATGAATTAATTCATGTATTATTGGTTTATAGTTATGTCAAGAACCGAATAAAACTGAAAAATTTAAATCCGAGAAATTGAGGAAAGTCATTTGGAAAGATTTCCAATCCTAATTCCCAACATTTTATACAACTGACGACTAAAGGCAAGACGAACGAAATTATTGCGAACGTAAGCGTTGCGGTGACGCTTTTTGTTATTTTTCAAAGCTTCGCGTCGGCATCACCAGTTGACCAAATCCATGCGGAGTCCGAACTGGAAAAGTGCAGAGTCATCAGTCAGTCTTCTAACGGACACCTAAAATGCAAGTCCATCTCCGAATGCAAGTGCGCGGTTGATGGGTTCAAAGTTCACGGAAGAAGATTTATTAGTTTTTGTTTCTAAAAATTTAGAGTTACACTCTCACTACTAGACATGGAGATGGGTGAGGTCACCGAATTCATCAATAAGATCCTCCTAAAGAGTGAGGCTTTGCAGTACTGTGAACATTTCAAAGGTAGTACTGAATTGAATATATGTTTGAAGCAGTTTAGTAACATTGAACATTGCGATTTGTATAGTTTTATTTGGTTTATTTGCATTAAATTCCAGGAATTAGCGATGAAAAATTCAAGAGCTACTCGTTTGAAGATTTGACTTGTGTGCTGCCTTCAACTGAAGAAGGTGAGCTTGCTGCGGCTGAAATCAAGGCTCAGATCGAGGTTTCCATCATGATGGAAAAAGTTAAAGCGGAAAAGCGTTCTGGAGGGGAAGTTTCTAGCTTTTTTCAAGCCACGGAAACCGAAGGGCAAGCTGCTGGTACGGATGAATGTGGAACTGGAGCTGATGGAATCAGTGTGGAGGTAGTTGTTCCTCCTGCAACAGAAATTGAAGTAGTCACTCTTGACTCTGATGAAGATCAACCTGAGGATGACCCAAACTCGGTAAGCCAATACATTTCTTGACCAATCAAGCCTAAAATCTAAATGTTCTAGTTAATTAGTGCTGCTTACTGGGGTTGTTTTTATTTACAGTGTGTTTCATCGGATGAGAGCGATGCCGATGACGGACCATGTCCCAAAAGGCAACGTCAGATAGAATTAGCTTCTACAACTGAGTGCCAAGTGAGAGCGCCCGAGGCCAAGATCCAACCTGTAGTAGTGAATCTAGGCAGCAGCAGGAATTCTACTCACAAATGCACAGGACTCACGAAGAAAGGACAGAGAAATCAGCGGTGGTATGATGAAATCCACGGTCATCACTGTACAACGATTAATGCGTACCAATGGTGTTGGAAACCTTTGAGCCACCGATGCATGAACAACTTGTTTCGTATACTTTGTAACTCGCCGAATATCAAAGAACTGAACATTTTCAATGATGCTACCGATATTCCGGCCGACATTGAACACACTGAAGGGTCGTTATCGTTACTGAAGCTGAAGAGACTGCGAGTACATCTTCGGAAAAATATGGACACCGGAAAGATTTTGAGAGCCATCTTGAAGAGGGCTACGAACTTGAAAGTTTTCGAGTATAAGTTCTCCACTGAGACAGAAGAGGATCTAGGACTCCTGGGAGACTTCGATTGGTCTGAATTGCAGAGTCTGTCAGTATTTTCTCTTTCCAGTCCAAGTTATTTAGCCAAAATTCACCTTGAGAATTTAATTCGAGTTCGTGCCCCACAACTAAATGAACTTCATATGGGAATCGGTTTGTACGAAGATGTCAGCGGTGATCTTTTGGAGAACGTGTTGAAGAATTTTCCCACCATGCAAACTCTCTATATTCCTGGACAATACTACAGCCACTCCGATGCACACCCTGCCGTGACAATTGATTTTCCCAAGCTTAGCCAGCTGAAATCTTTGACCCTCGGGAGAAGATATTTTTATGCAGCTGTTCGGACCACTAATGAAAAAGATAAATCCATCACCTTGGAACAAGAATCTCCACAACCAAAGCCTTTCCGGGTTACACTGAAGTTTTATAGAATTTTGAGCAAGTTGAAGACTTTGAAGCTTGGAAACATGCACCATATCGATAGTCTTCATTTGAGTTGCTTTCCAAAGCTTGAAAGACTTTATGTTGGAAGCCCATGGCATCTATCAGTAGTGTTCCCTGTAAAGAAGGCTCACAGCTACAATTATCCCTTGATCACTGGCCTTCAGTTGCCAGATGGACTCAGTGATGCGTCGTTTCTTCGCAATATTCCCGAGCGTTTCCCAAACATCAAATTATGTCAGATGTACTTACCTTCGGCACATGTGCTTCGAACATTCTTCAACGTCATGAAAGATGTGGGATTGCAGGCATTACATATCTCAACTCAATTCGATTTCTCATCAACATTAGAATCATGTCTGCTCGACAAGGTGCGTCCCATCAAGAACTGTTCAGAAGACGGGAAAAGAGTCACGGAACTGGAAAAGTGTGTGAAATGGATCGAATTTGTGGACCATAACAACATTATACTACCGCTAAGAAATGATGAAGAAGTTCGAGTGTTTGAAGAAGCTACCGGTGAATGTGGACTGGCAGCTATGAAGCATCTCGATAAATTGTACCTTACCCACATACCTAGAATTTCACATCTGTGTCTCGGAGAAAGTAACGACGCTGCAGCCACCAGTACCATTAAGTTGGGATACTGGAAGTACCCGATATCTGCCGAATGTTGTGAAGTGGTTCGGCGTACTTGTACGCAATTTCGGTGGAATCTTGATGAACCTGTAAGCAAATTCAATTCAATCCCAGTACTTACTTTATTAAAGCTCATTGGTTATTGTTTTACAGGCAGGAGAACGTGAGAAATGGATCGCAGCTGGTCACTGGGTATCTCCTCTCCCCTTCCGTAAGGATACTGTCGCAATAATTCAAGCTAGTTCGGCGAATAATTCAAACCTCAAGGAAGAAGGAAGAGAAGGCGAATAATAGATGGAACTGCCACCTGAATACCTGCCGTGGTAATTATCAGATGAAGCCTGTAGTACGTGATGAGTTTTACTGTTTTCCTTTAGGTAGAGGCCTTAAGTCACAAGTTTTCCCATAATTGGATAACAAATTATACTGGAAAATTGGATGAAAAATGTTTGAAAACAATGTATGAATAAATTTGGCCTTAATTAATGATGTTACCCTGTTTCTCTTTTAAAGCTTCAATTGAAATCCCAATAAAGCAACTGCAATGATCTGTGGCAGCATTATCTTCTTTTCATTGAAGAAGCAAGTTTCATTTTATGAACAATTTTATTGCGCCTGAAAGTGAAGACATCACTGTCTACTGTCTTCAAGTGACGTTGAGGGGTACTGAAGGTCCCTCATACGTCTAAGTTGGCCTGCCTTTCCGGTTTCTCTGCTTGAGACTGATAATCTGCATCTCTGCAGGCAATGACTCAAGCATTATTTTCAGTGCAAAAGCTTGTCATTGTATTCTAAGTTCAAAAAGTTGAAGGACATGACATGACTATGCAAAATCTTCAATGTCATAATAGGTGTTAA
>JAQIWI010000583.1:0-27144 GCA_034698825.1 Deuterosminthurus bicinctus | reverse complement strand
CGTTTTGATAATCCACATGAGCATTGCAGGAAGAGGTTCGAGCACGGATCAGAAATAACCCGCGGGTGACTGCTTATTCAGTAAAGAGAGTGAGAATATAACGACAGTCGTTTACTTTCAGTCTCAAGTGTATGTGAGGATTTCACGTGCCATTTATGGACAATTGCACATGCGGGAGGGTTGGAAGGAAAGGGAGAACTGCCGTGTGTATGAGAAA
Organism: Deuterosminthurus bicinctus; assembly: GCA_034698825.1. Taxonomy (NCBI): domain Eukaryota; kingdom Metazoa; phylum Arthropoda; class Collembola; order Symphypleona; family Bourletiellidae; genus Deuterosminthurus; species Deuterosminthurus bicinctus. The sequence continues at coordinate 26,927 of JAQIWI010000583.1, read as the reverse complement.
GTTTGATATAAAAATGACCAATCCCCGGGGTGGTTGTAGTCGTATGTGCACATGAGATGGTCTCCTTTGTCTTGAACAGCAGCACTTTGGAGCTGATGTCGGTTCCATGTATTATTGCTTCCCTGCAAGAACTCATCAAGCTCAGCGTCATCATCATCATCGTCATCATGCTTCTCATTGATGCTCATGTGGTGGTGCATGGTTTCAGCTGGAAGGTTCGTTGCTAATCCTTAGGAACCACACGAGGCTGGTGGTGGCGGCGGCTCTTTACATTTCCACCCCTGCTTCAAAGTTGCAAATGTGAGCAGACACATCCACAGTTGCTCACTCACTCCATTCCTTTAGTCCACACATACGATTAAAATAGACGTAATTGCCTCGGGGTGGTTGGGGCATTATCTAACAAGTAGGCGAATCCGGGTATCCCTAAGTAACAGTAGTGAATGCAATTACAATCCTCCGTATGGCTCACCGCAGAGCCCGTTCATTCCAACAAGCTCATTCCCTTCAAGGGTTTCTTGCGCCATTAAGACCTTTTGAAGACACGGTGACGACGGTTGAAATCTGCACGAGCGTGGGTTTCAAGTAGTTCTAAAGGACTTAGAGAGAGATAGAGAGAGTTAGGGTTATAGGAGTAGTAGCGAGTGTGAGCTGTTTACACTGAAATGCAAAGCATTTCCATTATTTTATACTCTGAACTCTCAGAGTCATTAGGCATGATCATGATGGGTGAAGACGGAAGGAGTAGAGCTGGCAAATGGATACATGAATGTTTGCTTCAGCTCAACCGTCCCATTAAAACAGCCATCGTCAGTTTGGAATGATTAATTAAGCTCCCGACTCTGAGGGGATTCCTCAAATAGATTTACATAAAGTTTCTTTATGTTAGGAAGGTATTACCTTGAATATGATTATACAATTTGATAAAAATACATGCAATTTTAGTATCACGTATCATGTTCACGTGTAATAATTCACATACTATAACGAGACGTACGAAATTTGAGTAAAACGGTAGGTTATAGAATGTACAAAAAATTATTTTTTAATTGGTGATAGCATCGCCGTTGTCGATTAATAACTACACCCATACGATAAATATTTATAGCTATTGTCTTCAGAATTACTTAACTTTTCAGCTGGGAAAGTCGATGATTAAGCATGTGGTTTGATCGAATGGCATTCATAAAAGTAAGCGAGAATGACATGCATACGGAACGTGGGAATGGGCAGGAGCATTATATACACGTTAAAATCCACCTGTTTATTTGTAAAATAAGTCTAATATTATTGAATGGTTTTTTATTTTTCGAGGTATCATCATATGACCGTATTAATCTACGCCTGGTATTCCTACGGTGACTACATTGCTCCTGCACGTTGGTTCGTCGTTATGAATTACACTGTGCACTCCCTTATGTATACATACTATGCTCTCAAGGTAAAAACACTTTTTTAAAAAATTGCGTGAAAAATTTTAACTGGCAGAGATACTCGATTTTTAAAACGTATGATTTGTTGAAAACAAAACAATTCATATAGAAATTATGTCTCTTTTGGTGAAAATCATATCTTTCAAAATTCACGAAAATATTCATGTTGAACTAAGGACAATTTCTCTTATTTTCCAGTCCCTTCGTATTCAGATCCCGAAGCCGATCAGCATGGCAATCACGACGTTACAGTTGTCACAAATGGTCCTCGGTGTCACTGTCAACCTGTATGCGTACAGTACAAAGAACAAAAATATTAGCTGTGATGTGAAGTACCATCATCTGAACGTAGGGCTGGCGACCTACGCTTCCTACTTTTTACTCTTCAGCAACTTTTTCTACCGGGCTTACTTCGATAGAAGGAAAATCAAGGGAGCATAAATGAGAGTAAATCATTCACCAAGACGACAATACTATAAACGATAGCAAAAACGCTATATATTTTACATATCACAGAGTATATATATATATAATCATTAAATATTGTATCCTTTCAATTTAAGCTGTTTAAATTTGCAAATAAAATGTCAAAAAGCTCCAAAAACACCAATCCCTGTAACTCCAGTGTTCTTGAGGGTTGAGAGTAGAATGTATTGTTATGACTCCCCGTGGAAATAAACTTCCCTGGACGCTCTCTCTCTCTCTCTCTTCATCTCTAACATATTCTCCTCTATTCTCCTCCTCCTCCACAGTCGAAACTGGACAACAGTTGATGGTGGTGGTAGCGATGCTTATAGAATAGCGAATAAAGGAGCGTTATCGATTGGTATGTGTACATGTGTGTAGTAAAGTCTGTAGTACTATAACGGAATATTATTATTTTCCAATACCCCCCGTCATATGTGTGTACTACATAAATGATTGTAATCAAAATCTCTTTGTATTGTCTTCTCTCTCTCTCTCCACCGTCTCTTAAAATCTGCACACTCCTCCACATAAAATCCCCGTATATCATCATGTGTTCGGGGTTGCTTTGCTCTGTGTGTGTGTGCGTTCGTGTGCATTAAAGACAAGAGGAAGACAGACAGGCTCACATACACACACATACATTATTATTGTTCTGAAGTGTGGAGATGAAGCTTAGCTAGGAAAAGGCTTTGACTCTCTTCTCCTTTCCTTTCCCTCTCATCCCATCGCTACATATTATAATGTGTGTAACTAATAAATCAATACAAGGAGACGAGAAGACAAGTTAAACCGTCTGTGTAAAAGCCTTGAAATTTCAATACGACTAGGAAGATGCATCCGCAGAAAGCTGGGGTCTCTATATACATACATGGTTTCACGCTTCCTAAATGCTTTCCCGGCTTTGGGCAAACCGCAAAATCCCCGTCCATTTTCGAGTCCTCGTCTTTCCTCTCGTCTTTACATTTCAAATCCTTCAGTTCTCTCCCCTTAAGATTAATCTGTAACCCGTCTCCACAGACACAGATGAACCGCACCAGCAAACACACCATATTGCCCTGCCTTAGCATCAACGTACAACACCCACACATACACGAAACATAGGACATTCAAGACCTGGCAACGAAAGCTTCTATACTGCTGTAGTCTAGTGTAGGTCGGAAGAGAGAAATTGAGAAAAAAATGGCGGGCTCATTATTCAAAGCAGGAAGCCGAAACTGCAGGGGCTTGTGGCGTGTGTCATGGCTTTCCTTCCCGCATGTTGATGCTCCTTAACGTTTTCTGTACCCAAGTCATCTCTCATGTTTCCGTACACTTTCCTTCCAATGCACTATGCTCTCTCTCTGCGGTGGACTCTGCTGACAAACTAATTTCCATTATGTACACAATTTCACAGGAGGAACAGAGAGCCCTGTCATTTTCCACATGAAAATTAGCTGATTAAATTCAATTCTAGTTCCCTCATTAACTTTATTAGCTCTGATTAACATTAAGAAAATGGATTACTTGACGAGACACTTGAACAAAGCTACAAAGAGCATTAAAGGAAATTAATGACGACATCTCTCCCTCTCATCTCATCTTTCTTCGGCCGTCAGCTCCTCTCGCTTCCCCTCTAACTCCCTCGCCCGACTTTTTCTCTCTCCCCTCCTCTACCACTACTTTCTTTCTCCACTAACCGAGATTTTTCACCCTCCCTCAACACTCTATTCGTCCTTCATAACCCTTAACAGCAACATTCCCATGCCCTAAAAACCTATCGCGAATTTCAAATCTACTTTTCTTGTTGGTATGCTCGTTTTAGCTTATAAAACATACAAATCGACTGTGCTTTCAGTACTTTTGCTTCCTGCTGCAGCCAGTTTTATATAGAATGGAATGAGAAAGTTAAAAAAAAAGTAGCTTCCATTAAGGCTCTGATTTCATTATTGCATTACAGTCGTCAGACGTGATTGGAAGTGCAGAGAGATAGATGTAAGGTTGAGAGTTAATTAAAAGTGGCATTGGATTTACTGCCGTCGGTTATAGAATCTTGCAGAAGTTGGAACTAGCCTTCTCATTGGTCCACCAGCTTGACCACACGTGCCGATTTAGCCCAGAGTAAAAATCCGTTCCTGGGAAAATCTCTGTCCATTTGCGCAGTGGAAGGAAAGGAAGCTCTTTGCTCACCCCTTGAGGAGGACGTTCAATTCAAAGGCTACTCATGCACACATGTATGAGCCTTGTAGACTGTATGTGTGCGTATGGGGAAGACTTTTTTCGCAAACATATCCTCGCTTTCTCTCTCTCTATCTTCCCCTTCAGAATTTCCCCCTTTCCAACGTCCATCCGATTGCTCCCTCTTGAAGAGAACAGGAGTGAGAGGGAAATAGTTGGCTAAGTGTGCAGAGTCCCAGGAAATTTTTTGCGAAAGCTAGCCTCTATCCACAGCGTCTCTCATCATCATCATCATTCTCGCTAACCAATCCCCAGCTTCCACACACTCACATTCCGTCCATTTTAATTTCCACAGTCCACTCTTCTGTCTGTGAAATAGAAGAGGAGGAAGGAGATGGAGATACACACATACATGCACGTACTCGCATATGTAGAATGTTCAATGATGGAGGACGCGATGTGAGTGCGATTTGGATGTGAAAAGCTCCAAAATCGATATCCTCTTCTACACACACTCAAGTCTTTTACATTTGAGCAGGAAGGGAAAGGGAATGAGAGAGAGAGAGAGAGATGATCTCTTTGTGTGCATATTTGGTAGCGAGAGAAAATTGTCCAGCAGCTTGAATTTTGGACGTTAAGGATTGGCCGGCGGTGGAATATGTGTGTGTATGTGTGGTGAAGCATACATGACGCTTATCATGTGGCCTTATATAACGAGCACTTATAGCAAACGTGGAGCAATCAAAGTCTGTAGAAAGCCTTTTATGGATCTTTGCATCAACTAGAGACATGTGTAGAGAAAGCTTCTAGTCAGCATTAGCAGGACAAGAGAAAGAGAAGCGGACCAAGTAGAAGCTGTGTGTGTGCTTGGAGTATGCACAAGAGAAATTGAAAGTTGTGTCCTTTTGTGTAAATGAACACACACACGCTTACATACATCTCCGAAGTAGATCTCCACTGGATATAATGTGTAACCATGGAGAAATAATTTAAATACACACATACTTTGCACACACCCACGAGTTCTCATATGAATCCTTCATGTACACATACTCACATATGGATATCTTGGCTATAAAGGTTTCTCTCTCTCCCTCTCTATCTCTTTTCCCTCTCCCCGGGTATTTGGCTGCAAGAAAATCAATATTCTCTGGTCTTGCCTTACACATTTACGTGTGTATGTGTACGTGTGTACACAGAGAGAGTCTTTGTCGTTCCGTCGTCCAGCAGCTAAAATCTCCACTGTGGAATTAATGTTGAAGAGAGAGATGTGAGAGTGTAGAGTGAGAGAGTGAAAATCCTTGAAAACTAACCAATGTCCAGTAGGATGCTTGCTCCAGGAATTCTCTCGTCCGTCCAAGTAGAGTGAAATGAGACGCTTGTGCTCTTAGTTCCCGTTGCGGTGGCGACTACTCTCTCCAGCACACTCAGCTTCCCACACACACACACACGCCCTGTCCGTTCGCTCGTTTAACCTCACTGAATGAAGGAAAACGACTGAACTCACGTTGCTGGATCGGATGAAAAGAATCGGTGAAAAATTCCCTCTTTCTATCACACTCTTTCTATATCACTTCTCCGTATACACAAGCAACTGAGGAATATGCTTAGCTTACTCATTCTCTATACTCCCGCTTTTTGGGTGCACTGCAATAAAGGAGAAAAATCCATGCGCAAAAGAAACGAGAGGCTGAGGCAAAAATATCCCTCCCACGTCTATACGATGCAAGAACCTATAGGAAAAACTTTCCTGGCATTTATTGCTCCCCTTAGATTCCCGCCTGCTTTCCATCTGCTTTCACTGTATATGCATAGCTACATGGGGTTATCCATGCAGCTTTTTTCATTCAGTGAAAAAATACCAGTCTGCGTAGTACGCTCTGCAACTTTTGGAGCAGAAAAGATACTTTGGTTGGTAAAAAATATGTGGAGTGGTACATGTAGTGATAGCAGCTGTGGTATTTTGGACTGGACTCACTCTTGTGGCTACTATCACACGCTCATTCTGCACAAATAGAGAAAAATCCCGCGGTTTTTCCTTTTCATTCCACACCAAAGCTCTGCATTTTCACCAGCTATGGCATTCACCACTCATGCATTTCGAGTTTTCAGTCTATAAAAATCCTTGGTCTTGCCGCAAAGCCCTTGATCAACTCACACTTTCCGTCCTCGGCCAGCCTTTGAAATGCTTACCAGGCATGCGGGTCATTCCCTTTGACATATCAGCCAGCTGGCCACAGTCATGGATAATCTGACCACTTGAGTGGGACTGACCATTGTTACTTGACATTCTAAATTTTACTATAGCAACTGCCTGAATAAATCCGCTTCAAAGAGTAAATTGTTAGCTCTAACATGCTACCGCTATTCTTGGTTTAAGTCTGATTCAACTACGTCATAAGGGTTTTGGTTTTCGAATCAACCTGATACCACTATTGCCTGTAGATCCATTACTCGTGTGAGACAAGTGTGTAACTTCATAGATCGCCCTTATCTACATGTACACTTCTCAAGTTCGCCACTATAAAACATAGTCGAATAGAGCTTACAGCTCAATACTAAAACTTTCTTTAAATATGTTAGAATAATATCGTAAAACAGTATAGTTTTCAGCGTAAGATATTAACTGGGGGGAGACTTGTGTGAAATTTAGAGGTTATGCGAGCAAGCCTTTGAATATGGAGATCAGTGTATCTGTGAGCTTCATGATAACGATTTTAGATACTTGCAGGGTGCAAAATGTCGTTCAACAGTTAATACGTATCTGTGGCCATAAGCAGCAGCGCCATCCAAAGCCAAGTGGAGAAAGAGTGGAATAAAAAAGGTATAGAAACGTTGACGAGAAGGGAACGGTCGTGCCTGGAGTGCATGTACAGGAAAGGAATAAGTTTGAGGCACAAAAAATTGTGTTTGCCTGTGTGTGTTAAATTTTTCCCGTAGGTGTCATCCTGTTTCCCAAACTTTTCCCTTTGATCTCTTTCCAGCTTAAAACCTTCTTAATTAATACGGCAGGCGGAGGAATGGGTTTACTTGACACATTCATGTAGTACCGGGTTTATCACATAGTAGTACATATATCATCGGGAAGGGGACATAGTTAGAAGCACTAGTGGAGGAACAAAGAGGAGCAGATTGTATTTTATTAAAGGAATGGTGACTCTGGTCCGCATATGCAATTTCAAAGGAGAGGGAGATGGAGAGGAAGAGAGAATCTGCAATGGAGAGGAGTGTGGTGCAGTATGTACGTCGTCGTCTAAAATTGACCAATACTGAAGGAGTAAACCTCACGCACACATATACACACGCATCTACTGCCACACTATCGGTTAGCGGACATGGGATCTTTACACCGGAATACTTTATGTTCTCTCTCTCTCTCCATCTCCACTTTCTATCACATACACACACATGTATACGGTGTTGAACACATACTGGAATAATTTCCCTATTGCTACCAGGCATCATCATCAGACTCATCATTGTGTTAGCTTGAAGTGAATGCTGCCAGTGTGCGCGAGACTTTCCTTTGAACAATCTCGAATTTATTACACTGTCTTAGTAGATTGTCAGCTCCTTCCAATTAGTCATATTTTCACTATGCTCTTCTCTCACAACCCTCTCTCCCTGTCGCTCTCACTCTCTTGTCTTTATGTTTACTTAAATCGTGGGGAAAAGCATGTAATTTTGACATGGTTTGGCAGGAGTGGTGGTGGCTTGTCCAGTATTATAGGAACCACACCGTCATCATCATCATCTCCTCCTTGCACACTCCTCCATAGTGATAGGAGGAAGCAGATCGACATGGCATCTCAAATAACACGCTGTCTTTACTTATCTTCAATCTCCATCTGCTTCCCTGTCCTCCTATGCTAGACACACGCACATTAGGCACACATACACACTCAAGCAGTGTTAAAGTATTATTATTATGATTCCTCATTTGTATCACTGCGTCTCTGCCTTGGGCTCATCCTTTACACAGATGTAAATTCACATGGCAAAGGTTCAGAAGCGTTCAGTCCTTTGTATAATAAAGGAAGGTGCTTTCTAACAAACCACTCCGACTTCTCCTCCTGCGGCTTACTTACCAAGGCAAGGCTAATAATAATGCATGTAGATAGACTTGGAGACGACTGCATTTAGATTCATGTTTACTTCATTTTAAGGAGAATGAGAGAGTGGTGGGAGAGCGAATGTCTAGCATAGTTTTGAGGTTTCTACCACCAAGAACAACTGCAGCGGGAATGCTACCGAGGGACTTACACCTCATACTTAATATATATGAATTTCTATACATACACACACAAATGCCTCCCATGTTGTTAGATTGTGAACAGATTTAAAAGGATTGTGGTTCAGAGGACGCGGCGGCTGCTGTCTGCAATGTAAGATTAAAACGTAATATGTTTGTTCTTCCTGAATATTGCTCCTCCTCTCCCTTATGCAACCTCGTCGGACAAGCAAATTTCCAGCTCATTAGCATACCCAGTCCTCTCCTTCCTCCACCACACACTCTCCTTTCACTTGATAGCAATCTTATTAGCTTCCTATTATCTATTTTTGATTTATTACACGTAAGGGTTACAAATGGCAGGAGCTTAGGAATTATTGGACATGGTTGAGATTGCAACAATGACTCCGACTCGCTTCACATTGTGTATCATGCAAATACAATGCAACATTCTGTTGAGAGCCCGCACATAGGGGCAAGCTGGGGTCCGTGGTGAAAGTCTTAAGACATCCCCCTTTGTCGTTCATCATTCAGTGCCACACTGGAAATGACCACAATGGTTGGAATTCAATTTCAATTGGAGCTGGATGTAGCTGTTAATTAAAGGAAGTCGAGTTCCCATGTGTTTAGTTTATGTGGGAGTAGCGTCTTGCGGGAGAGTGGATTTCAAGTATGGAAAAAGACGGAGTTGAAGACAGGCCTTGTGCGCCGTTCTTTTTAGTACTGGGTGTGGCCTTCAAGCAATGCTGCTTTCTCATTGCCCCTAGTGAAAGCACCTATAAATCTTAAGGAAGCAACCAAGGAGTTGAGTTTTTATGGACAAAGCCCCCACTCTGCTTATCTTTCTCGCACAGCGGGGGCCAGACAACACCTTACACGCACACGAAAATGGCAGTCCTTAATTTTTGGGGGCATTTTCATTTATTAGAAAATTATCGTAAAGAAAAATATCTGTTAGTATCAGAAGGCGACGACGTAGTATTGTTGGGTTGTAAAATACAGAATTTGCTGATTTTGTGAGTATTGAATTTCTGTGCATGGCGTTTAGTGGAAGTAGAAACGACGATGGAGTTATTTAAACACTGCGACGAACGAGCCGAGAGATTGTCAATGCCTTTGAGAACGACCTCTGAAATCATGCCGGCATGAGATGCGCATCTTTGTTCCTCTCCTCAGTTGATTACTATGGAAATCGTGCATTGCAGGAGGCATGATAATCAAAGCACTATGCACAACACATGTGGAAAATTTGTGTCCAAAACTCTTAGGTGTGATTTAAAGTGTGCAGAGTTTATTCAAGGTAAAGTTGATGGAGCATCGTTCTTATGTGAGCTTCGGTCGGCGGAAATGGATGGAAAAGTTGGATAGATTGTTTGGCAGTAATATTGAGTACAGAGAGGTAGAGAGAAAGAGAGAGCAATAGACAATCTTTTTGCATGCCAAGAGTAAAAGGGCATGAGAGGACAAAGCAAGGAGGATGGTTATATTGTTGTTCCCTGTCGTATTGTACGTGTGAGTATGTGTAATAATAATTATTTCGTTTAAAGTTGCAAAGTATACGACAACAGGAGGAGAGTGTGTACATACCCCCGCCACCACTCCTCATCACCCAAAAGAGCAGCATCCTCTCTCATCATCGCTCTGTCGTCCAATTCAATGCTTTACTTTTGAGTTCATTTCGTTCTTCCTATGATCCACTTCCTTTTTTTTTATTTTTTTTTTATTCATTATCATATCCTTTTGGCTACAATAACAAGCTAGATTTTTTCCTCCTCTTCGTACGTATTACAATACACATGCACAAGCACACCGGTCCTTCCCTTGATCTCAATTCTAAATCTGTACGTTGCGCTTGGGAGGAGGTAAAGAGACGGACACATATTCTGAAGTGATTTTATATTCTCGAACAATAGCCCTGCACGCATTGGACAGAGAAATTTCCCAAGTCGTAGAGAGACTATAGTCATGACCCTTCTCCCCCTGAATACACATCCGCTTTATGTTGTACGAAAGAGACGACGATGATGACAATTTCGTATTCACTCCCACACGGCAAAATCCCTGTATGGGGCAATAATTTTCTTGCTCTTTCTCTCTCACTCTCTCGCACACACAAGCTCATCATAATTACTTTGTTGTACCTGCGACTACTCCTCCTGAATAGTCATTGCCGGAAATGGCATGCCTACCTACGGAGTACATTCGCCTGTCCATCAGAATGGTCATTGGTAATTCAAACCCTTCTTGATCTACGCTTGAGATTCATTGCTTTGCTTACCCCTAGTACGTGTTTATCAATGCGGATATCAACCCCTACAGCGTAGCATTGTTTCAGAGGAAATGGGGGTAAGCTTATATTATCATTATGCTTGTCACCTTCATCTGCTTCCATTTGTGTGAGTAACCAAGACTATTCCGGAATTCATTATGGATGAGCGACACAGGTAAAGGCTAACCTACGGCTGTCTTTTTATTGCTCCAAGTCTGCCATATCCGCATGTGTGTGTGTGGAAGTGGTGAGGGCGTTGATAACTTGTTCCGACCTTATAAAATCACTTATGGAATTGCATATGTGTGGCTTGCTCTTAATGCCGGGAATCTGAGAGTGAAGGGGAACTGCTTATACATGATAAGGATCACATGGCTCACTAGCAATTCCCATATGGATAACAATATTACACACACACATAAGAAGACATATAGGAGAAACACACACGCAACCATAAGCTTGTCTTTCCCCGAATGACTTACAACATTTCACCCCTTCTCTCTCTTTCCTCCTCCATACTTCCTTCTCTTCTGAATGTTCTGGCAAACTATTACGTGATCACTCGCTCTGTTAGCTTCTCCTCGCTCCTCTCACACGAGCATCAATCTTGGCATTTACGTACATACGTGAGTCCCACCGTAGATAATGGTACTTGAGAGTTGAAGGGAAAAATGTACCGGAAGTATTCCCACGTATTCAGTCCACACACTATCGCACACACAGCCTTACACAATCGCACACAAACTCTCACACATACGCGCGCACACACTAAAAGTCATCATCTATATATGCACTCATGAGAACTAAAGCTACTTCTCTGGCCCCTTTTCTCATACTCTTTAGTCTGTGAGCGAAACAACTTAAAATCTTTCACCTTTTGCTTTTCTTTTTGTCTTTCTCATTCATTTGGCTGTTGGAAAAGGAAAAGCCTTTCATCTTCATCCTAATTGTCTGTCTTATTAGTCATGTGTGTGCACTTTCTTCTCTCCCTCTTTGAGTCACAGTTCAAGCCGTTGCTTCTCTTGTTACTCTTCCACCATTATTATTCGCCACGACTTTGGTTTTTTAATTAGCATAGTGTTAGGCTGGAGTTATGACTTTATCCCGTTGCTAAGCTACCGCAGAAATTTCCAGCGGTCTGACACAGGACGTGCGGTTTATGAAAGTAGAAAGTGGTGCAGGTTGCCGGGTCAACTTGCATTGTAGAGTAGCATATGAAATGACTGGAATACGGAAGCAAATAATGAAAGTATAGATGGTATTATTTTGCATCGCTATGTATTTATTATTGATATTAATTAAAAACTTTAAACGTATTAAAAACAACTATAGATATACGTATGAATCTTAAACAGTGGTATGTAAAAACTGGAATGGATGTCCTCAAAATGTCTATGTACAATCAATTAATTACGCTCATAATTAAGGTTGGGAATGAAGCAATGTATAAGTGAGAGCATTATGTATTATAAAACAACTACACAGGACACTTGGAGTGAACGTGTGCCTTAAAAATTGCAGTGACTAGGGGGTAAAAAGTGTGTAGTAGTACAAGGGCAATAAGTTGAAAATGAATATATTTCTTTATCTCTGTCTCTACAACAAAATGTATGTACACATATAAATTAAAAGATGCTGAAAATAATTGCGTGTGCCATCAGGAATGATAGGCAACAAGAAGTCTCAATAATTCCAAATACTATTAGCATCAAATATTAAATGCATCCTGGTGCATTTGCTGACAAGCGTGTCATTTAAAATTAAGGTGCAGACTAAAGGGCAGACTAGTAATGTGTTGTAACATGTGTACGTTTTGTCCAACTATAAATGTTGTGCAACATTTTAGTCAATATGTATCACTACATCTAGTATATATACATACTATGTACATACGCACTAATAACACTACAAACTATAGCAACACTATCAGAGCTACCTAATAACTAACAATCTAACCTCCAACACTTATTTATGTACAAGTTGATAAGTTATTAATTGAAAAGGATAACAGTATCGACTATTTAAGAAAAACATGCAATATAGAATTATATTATAACCAACCATGACAGTCAAACTTCATCTGTCGCTTAGCTCTCGCTCTTTTTCTCATTATCTCTTTCGCTCACTTTTCTCATCAATTCCGACACCTTTTTACGGGTAAAACATACATAACATGCACTCAGTCATACCTAAACCATAAACTCCTATCAAATGGAATCTAAAGTTAGTACTAGCATTAGAAGTACAGTAGTAGACATTAATTGTTAACGACTTGGATTTCTTTTTGGCTTAACAAGTTTGACGAAGGAGATAGGGCAACGTGGATGAGAACGAAGTGGGAGGCGTGCATTGTAAATAATTTACTCGAGTTGCTCCAAAAAATTCGGTGACTTGAAGTACTCGGGAACGGGATCATCCAACCGGGCGATAACCTGCTTGAATAAAATAATAATAAAAATTCTGTTAGTTTTCGCTACTTGGTAACTTCTCCCTCCACCTCCTTCCCTGACATGCAATGTACTCCGGAAGTAGTTGGAAACATGTAATCCTTGTGGGTGCGTAAGCCGCCACAAGTTCCTGCATACGTGTTTTCCACACCTCCAAATCCACTTCCCCTACAGGTAACAACACACAGGATGTACAGTAAGAAAGGAAATAACCTTGTAGATAGCCTTCTTCCATGACTGCTCCGCATCCTTACCAGATTGGATGGCTTTGAAAAATTCACGAAGTGTTTGCTCAACAACATAACGAAAGTTTGATGGAACCTGTAAAGTTTGAGCCCAAAAAAATCTATCAAGTATACACGTCAGCATTGCTCATACAAACGCACACAGCCCACTAAGCCACCACTGTGTGTGTACGGCTTCATTTCACCAATACAAAAGCAGGCATAAGTACACTATAATATTGAACAGGCCCTTACCTCGATATGATTATTCCGATTATAGTGAAGGTTGAGAACACGGTAGAGCTCATTTTCCGTGCTCACATGAATATCTTCTGCGACTTTGATTCCTTCAGACAACGCCTGTCTTGCATACTTCTCCATTTGGATGTAGTAAAATTCTCTAATTAAAACAAAAATCATCCACCATTAGCATATACGTACACGAGAATGAGGACGCACACACACTCCTCCTTGTCTGGCTTCATTAAGAACCATCTCTTGGTCCAATGAACAAGATCAAATGAAGTCATGAAGTCATACGAGGAAAGCGAATGCGTGTGTGTATAGTTGGGAAAAAGAACTAAGGAAAAAAATTGTCGTCAAGCTCGCTAAGAGTTTTAAAAGTAAGAGAGAGACGAGAGAGAGAGAGAGAGAGAGAGAGAGAGAGAGAGAGAAAAGAGATGAATAAGCAAAGCGGAGGGAGAACATAGCAGTGAGTTAAGTTCAACACATGTCTCTCTCTCCCTCTTTCATGCATCTGTATTATAAGCGTGTGTTGAGTGCGTGTGTGAGTTTTTTAAGTAGTATCCCGGGTATTATAGAAAAGTGAAAAATTTTCACGATGAGAACTACTCATTAGGGCCGAGGACGATGGGGAGCCAAAGGAGAAATCAAGAAGACAAAGCAAGGAGGTAGAGAGAGCGACGTATGGGAGAGTAATGCACGTCGGGTATAACATCCATCCATGCGGGAAGGGAAAGAGGAGAGTTATAGAGAGAGAGAGAGAAATATAAGCGGCGAAGGCAAAGACAAAGGAATGAATTTACTGCATCACATATTCACATGTAAGAAAAAGTAAAGTAGTCATCATATGTTGTATGTGTGTGTATGTACATGTACACGTGTGTGTAATAGGCAGGAGGATATGAGAGATAGAGAGAGTGAGTTAGAGAGCTGGAGGAAATAATGATGAGACGACAGAAAACTGATGAGCAAGATGCTGCTACTACAACTGCTGCTGATGAGTATGGGAAAAGCGAAGTATAGAATATATACATGTGAAAGAAATTCAAATAGAATTGGCAAAGTACTTGGGCTGTTGTACGTACCTAAAATTAGAGAACCACTTCACCAACTGTGCCGTATTATTCTTATTGAATTTAATATCAGGGAAGTACATCTTGAGAACTGATGAGGATGGGTATCTTACCCAGAAGAACATCAGCTTAGCTTTTCTCAAATGCATTGGCGTGAGGGTTGAGCTGGAATGACCTGTGAATGTAATGAATCCCATGAAGCAAATGTACTGTTCATCCGTACCATGTACTTTAATTCTACGAGCCACTCACTCCGCTCCTATGAATGAGTGCATAAGGCATGCTACAAACTCCCACATGTCTGCTCCAAACTAATACTACTACAAATCTTATGGTTCAACTCAGGTGTTTGATTTCAATACGGAAAAAATATATATTCTAACTTGAAATTGAAGGGATATGGGGGAACTGCCGAAAAGGAAGCAGAGAGGACAGTATGAGTTACTTTGCGGTTTCACAGAAATATGTCTGGTTTTCTCTCCCCCCTCCTTCCAATAACAAACTTTGGATTTCTCTCTATCGTCCACATGTGTGAAAGGACTGTGTGTGGGTGTTTGGATGCTAATTTAATGTGTGTACGTATGTTCTAGAAAAAAGAAACCATACGGTCGCATAACACACAAATACACAGAGAAAAAACATCACGGTTCGTTGAAGAATTATTGACCGCCTCTTAGACCATATCATATTCTAGTGCTTCACTACTCTCTGCCTCCTCCTCCGCCTGCTCACAGGGATTTTCAAACAATAATAATAATAATAATAAAAATGTCTCAAATGGTATCAACAAGTCTTGGTGGATAGATACAAAAAAAAGGTGAGCGATTGTGTGGCTGCTTCTGCGGGTACTTAAGACTACTGCAGACATCCATATGTTGTTTTTGTTATTCTGATGGAAATGATGAGGACTGTAAAGGTGGTACTCACCAGTGCCATAGACCATGCCAGGTGTAATCTCAAAGCTGCCTCCATTTGTATCCTGAGAATCAGCTGAGCCTGCAGAACCTCCTCGCTCCCTTTCAAGGATCGTGGCCTGATGAATAGGCTCCCTTTGCTGCTGCTCCCGTTGAGCCTGTTGCTGTGCAGCAGAAATCTCCCGCAATTGTTGTACATACTCCACAGGGTTGAGCATTGGATGAGGAATCATCGTCGGGGGTGACTCCAGGCTACTTCGCACCGAGTTGAACAACGGGGCGTATGGGGCAAAGAGGTGACGAGACTCGGTCAAGCTGGGATTTGGAATTGCAACGGAGGTTGCCAATGTAATGGGGACTGAGCCGGGTGGGGAGGGGAGTTGGGACCTCGGAGAGGCAGCAGACTCCATGTGGTAATGATCTGAAGGTGTGGACCCATTGCCCAACAGGCGGCTCACGGCACGCGGGGTCAAGCGCGTGTCTGTCACCTGCAAGAAGAAAGAGAGAAGAACATGTGAACGGTATAGAATAACAAATTTACTCTAATTAATATTCTTATGATGCTCATGATGCGGGCTTTAAAAATAAAGCCAATTGTTTTTTTAATGGCTCATCATCTCCTACTCCTTCCCCTTCCTTGTTTCCATCTTCTTCAAGGGAACAAAAGAGGGAGAAATTAGCACGCTAATGAAGACAAGTTGAGAATTGAGTGAAACAATCCCTACCATTTACAAGTCTGCTCAAGCAAAATGAGTCGTACATATGTAAACCGCTATAACAAAAGGGATGGCCTCTTTTATAAGGTAATCAAGTGAAGACAATGAAAATGAAATTTTCTTATCCGCTTAACATTAGACATTTTCTCTCGTATAATTTCCTCCTCTCTTTATGCACTCAACACACAGTCTCTTCAAGTCTTTTCACTCGTAGCATATCTCTTGTTCTTTCTCTTGTAACAAATCCCTCTTGCCGTCTGCCTCTATCTCCTCCGTCTCCGCTCATTCCCCTTCCCTTTTCACTCCGCTTCTTCTTCCTCTCTCTCTCACTTACTCACTCAACTCTAATCTTTTCATAAGTTTAGTTTCCCCATTGACACGAACCTATTATGCCTTGTTAAAATGTTTCTAAAACCTCGAAACGAGTTCCGTGAAAAAGATACGATGAGATGACAAGTCTAAGGAACATCATCATCCACCACCCCTCCACAGATTTCTTCTTGTACATGCTTGTGCATATATACTGTAGAGTTCACCAAGGTTCTCCATAATTATTATACATTCCCACAACAAGCCATACAATTTCCTTTGCCTTACAGAGGAAAGACTCTCCTGTTCTCTATGTAAATTAATCCTAAGCAAGGATCATCATTATCATTGCTCCTCCAGTTGTGCCTCAAAGGGAAAATCCGACAACTTAAAGACTTCCCGGATGGATTTTTCATTAAAAGTCATGAGCTTAGGTTCTCCTCACAGGAAAGCTATATGGATAAGGGCCAGACCACGTGTGCGACAAAGCCAAGAAATCACTGTGTCTACAACAGCGAGGAAATTGAGACATTCTTTGTTTACCAAAACGATACCTTTAATCTGACAATAAACAAAGTTGGCTTTCAAGCTGCAAGTTTTAGCAGAGTACACACCTTGCCTCCTATTTTCTCTCTCTCAGACACTGAGGGGAGAGCTTGTGCTTGTTCTTATATGTACATTATTAAAGGTCCAATCATCCGCTCTTTTTTCTCTGCTATAGTTATACAGCTGGTAGGGTCGACGAGCAAGACGTGCACTCAGAGCCACACACACCTTTTATGACCCAACGCCAATAATAAAGTGTGCGTCTGTTTGTGAGTGAGGGGGAAATGAGACAAAGTAAAAGTCTCGCTCCTTCCTAAAAATTCCTTTTATACCTCTCCGCTCACATCGTCCCTCCACTATATACAGAGAGAATGAAATCCTAGCCGAACTCCATTGCACATGCAGAGGTGCTACATATACATGAGACTTGATTTCCTCACTCATCTTTCCCGGCTACTCGTAGGACCGGTGGATTTTAAAAGCCCTTTGTACAGTAAAATGTAGCAATGGGAGAGTAGTGGTGGCGAAATGATGATCGTAAAGCGGGGCCAATAAATGCAACATTGTTAAAAGCCAATGGATGTGCAGACACGGGTTGAACCGTGTATTAAACAAGCATTAAAATGGCCAAATAGCTAATCGATTAAGAAATCAAAAGAAAGGGTCTACATGTGTACGTGTAATGTGAAAGGATGAGATGATGGTAGGAAGTGTGGCTATAACAGATATCCTGCCCGATGCTTTTCCTTCCATTATTACAATGCAACCCTGCAGGACGGCTGACAGACAGAAGGGGAGAAGAAGGGCTCTGATGATGAGTATGGCCTTAGAAGGATGAGTCATGTTACATTATAATGCTAATCCAGCATTACATCGGACGCGTGTATGAAGATAGAAAGAGAGAGGGCAACATGACATACCTTATGCCGCTTTTTCTTTGGAGTCACCACCAAACTGAGTGGACCATCATCGTCAAAGGGATCCCGGTTGTTACTGGCAGCTAGACCAGCTAGAGCTGAACTGTACGGTGGTCTGTAGAACCTCATACGAAGCTTTTCATTATCATTGAGGAGGACGCTGCCGCCGCCGTTGAAGTGATTCTTGGTCACCAAGGCATCCCCTTGACCACTGTGGCCGGTGTGCCCACCACGTTCCGAAGTAGGTAATGAATTTGCTGGTGGTGGAGCTATCTGAGCTGGCGGTGGAGTCACTGACTGTTGACGCCCGATAAGTCCACCTCCTCGTGAATTTCCCGAAGCTGGGCGATGAGGATGAGATGCAACTGCATGCGGATGATGATGATGATGATGCGGCGGAAGAGGATTTCCATTTTGCGGACTACCAATGGAACCGAACAGCACGTTGAATTGAGTGTCGACTAGTTCGTTTATGTGGGTCATCAGAGTTGACTTGAAGTTCTCCTTCCAGCTTTGCAGTATACTCCGCGGGATTTGTTTCCCTACAGAATGATAGGGAGAGATTACCAGAACAGCTCGCATCCATGACTTTCAAGAGATCCAACAAACATTGGAGGGGAAATGACGGGAAAAAATTGCCTGTTGCACCGAAAACTAGAAGAGCGAGCGGGGAGACAAAAGGAGTGTTAACTTACGCTCACAAGCCAGTAATTCCCGGGTGAGTGGAGCCATCGGACTTTTAACCATCATCTCCTCATCATCGTCAGGTGAAATATTGTTCTTGTAGTCCATATCAACCTCGTCTTCTACATCTATTCAACACAAGTGACATATGAGATGAGTGACTACAACGACAGTTTAACTCTCATCATGATCATGTTGTCATCATTATTACCTGTCATTAGTCTTATTATTATCTGAATATAAATACAGCATGTCCTAGTTTTATCCCTCTCATATCTTTCATATTATTTATTCATGAATTTTAGGAAAATCTATAGTCCCTCTGCAACGCACTGCTCATACTCGCCCAAGCCACTTCAAACACAAAGGGATCTGCCCTAGTAAAGCATGTAAAATTGACCTTATTAATATCACCATGAAAAAAATTTTACGCTAAATTATAATTATTTCAAAAAATCAAATCAAATCGCATAATTGTTTCACACAATAATATATCTTAACTTCATGGTCGGAAGTCGGAATGGACCTATAGACATGAGCCATGGAACAGCTTTCTCACGTTTCACCGAATATTTAACCGATACTCCTGAACAACGCAAAAAAATGTAAAAAATAATTGAAAAATACTTTCGTATTTACCTTTGAAATCTTCTGGGTCATCATCAAACTCGGACTTTTGAGGCTGATACAATTTCCTCTTCTTGCACCCGTTGATTTTAATCTCTTCATTGTTGTTGTTGTTATTATTGTTGTTGTTGGGACTACTGTCGTTATTATTATTATTCCCACTTGAACAACCAAGACTCTCTTCGGAATTGCTTCGGAGTTGATGATGAAGTTCTCGACTCTCACGCATTCCGACAGGTGAGATCTGCTCACTCACATCCTCCTCGTATCCGATTTTCTTCTTCTGTAACATTTCTCTAAGTAAGAGTTGACTGGCGGCTTGACTATTATGACTATTGAAATGTGAATGTGAATTTCCAATGAAATCACTCAACATTTTCATGGGTTGGAAATAGTATTCCGGACCCGGGACAACCGGTGGTTGTGGAATTGGAATGATAGTCGGCGGTGGTGGGATTGAATTTCCAAGGAGACCAGATCCGCCGAGGGCTGGAGAGGAAGACGCGACTGCTGTGGAGGTCGAGTGACTACTAATGGGTGAAGATGAAGAATTTTGAAAAATATTCCGTGGACTGTAGTAATTGTTGAAGCAGCCCCGTGGCTCACCAGCATCCACACGATGCCTCGTTCGTCTCGTACTTGGCGTCGTCACTAGATTCGACGAAGGGGATGAGGATGAGGTGGAAGTTGACTTGAGAAATGCTCCTCGTCCACCACTGGGAGTTGTATTGCCGCTACCACTACCGTTGTTATTGTTGCTACTGGTACTGTTGTTGCTACTAGAGCTACTACGATGATTATGGTGATCGTCTGCAAGTACGTTGGGATGCCCTTCAAGGGACACCCCTGTTGCTGCTGCTGAAGGAGGAACCACTGAGGCTGAATGAGGGGTTGTCACTGTCGTCTGAGAATTCTCCATATCCCTTAGCCCCTGCACAACAGAACAAACACATTGATAAGAACCCTCCGAGCCCTTCCCCGCTCGCCAACATCAACAACAACAGCAAGCATCCCCCTTTAAATACATACGAGTCCCTTACTCTTTGAAAGTGCACAGTAAAGTAAAAACATCTGCTTTAATCCAGGAAATTAACCGGAAGAATTATTCCTTGCAGGAGCAAGAGGAGTTTCAGTGCTATGAAGTTGCATGTACCCTCGGATGCACACCTATCCTTCCATACTGCACGTCAAAGCCCTTGAATTCCATTTCACCATATTTACCCCTACAACAATTTCCTCTTACTCATCACATACACGCACGCACGCTACAGTATAACTTCCATACACTCAGACAGTGGAAACGGTCACCCGCAGGTGCTTCATAATTATAATCGTCCTACTACTACAGCAGAGACTAAAGGGAATGAGCGAGAGAAGACAAGACAGGAAATCCCACATCCTCCTTAAAGAAGACTAGAGGAGAAGTGTATGAAAACTACGTCAATTATTCAGAAAAAGGATATACTCAATGAAGTCTTGTTAACAACTAATTTCTTTTCCTCCAACTTAACCTTGTGTCAATTTAACATTTCATATTGTACAACTCCATCCCGTATCTTCACAGGCAGAGAAGCCCCCACTGCTCCTTCCTTCTTGTCTTCATCTACCACAACTAATTCTTTCAACGGTCATCCTACTCATTGACTTGAAGTCGTTAGAAAAGGCAGACAGACAACCCCCACATACTCCAAAGGCTTCTTAAGCAAGTTGAGAGACAATAGAGGAAACGGCTGTGAGCCAATTGAACTCAACAACATGTGAATAAATATACTACATACTTATGATCCAGAGAAACGACCTCATCCTTCTCCCTCTACTTCTGCAGACATAATTCTCTATCTGCACTCCTCATCATATTCAGGTTAAATTTCTCGACAGCACAGGTTGTGTGAAGAGCTGACAATAAATTGAGGATAATGGCTGACATGCCGCCAGTTGTAAGCAATCGCTCTTATTATTCCAAAGTTATTGGCAGAAAGTGGAGCTTGAGGGAGGATTAGCAAACAATACTTGTGGGGGAGCAGACGCAAAACCCAATAAGTTCAAGCCAAGTGTTTAAGAAAATAATGGAGAGAGAGATAGGATTCTATGGTAAGGAAGGTATACATGCTGTTGTTGGATATTACGAGGAAATTCTATTGTCATCATCCTGGCAGTCATTTGCGTAGGAAACAGACGTGTGTGTGTAACCAAGCAGAAGAGAGATGGATGTGATGCTATTTATGGAAAGAATATGAATAGGAATTCTACAAGGAATTTAAATACGCTCTTATCCAATCACCCGTCCTCACCTACAAGTCAGCAATAATTTTTCCTATCATCCAACCACAAACACTTTTATCATTAATATCCCCATCGTCGTCATCATCATCAACATCACCGTCTCTGTCTCACTCTTTCGCACATTGAGGAAAAATTCTATTGGAAATCATCTGAAAGGAAGAGAGAGTATCTGGCATGACTCAATAGCACAGTCAATCATCCATATGTGTGTACATTTGCAAAGAGAGAGACAAGACTTTAAAAAAGAAAAATCTCATTAAGGAATCCGATGGCATATTTTCCCAATGATAAATTAGTTTAGCCTTCGCGCGGGTACAAAACGACAATGACACTCTCTGTAGAATGTTATGTGGCATTAGGGAGAAGAAAATGACGCGTGCTGTAGTTTTTTTCGGCAGATCCCATCTTCTATACTCAATAAAGAGCTAGCCAAGGGGATGTAGGAAGGCTTTAAAAGCAAGAGGACAAGGGAGAGCGAGACAGAAAAAAGAAAAGGAGAGAGAAAACCACCTGGCCCATTTTCTGACAGAGCAACATATGAGCGCGTTAGGGAAGGCACGCGCCGTGGATGCATCTAGGCGGAGAGTACATATGCAGGCCGAGAAGAGGAGGACAAGGTATTAAGACAGAGAGAATACAGCTGATTTTTCCAATGATGTTAACCCGGCTGAATGAGAGGAGAGACATAGAGCCGTATGGCACACGCTCTTGGAGATAGAAAAATTCATCTTATGCTCACCACGATTACGAATACGACATCCTACCCTAGAAATCCACATATAAAAGTAGCAATATATCCACTGAGGGTTCGTATACTACAAAGCAAAGACCCATATAAAATTCACTACCCTGCACGGGAGAGAAATGGGTAGTCAGAAAGGACAAAAAAAATCTAACCCCGCAAAAGACTTTGAACACACAATGAAGAGGAGGAAAGAATAAGCGGTCCCTTCGTATAGAGAAAGTCTCTTCCCAGCTGCTCGTCTCTCTCTCTTTCTGTATGTAATCATCATCATCATCATCCAGGCCGGTTTTGGTTATTGGCCTAGTGCATGGTTTTATTTGTATGTATGACGTGTGTATAATTTGACAAACCCTCGGAGAGAACCCTTATAGTGTAGTAGAAACCCTTGGGTTCTTTGTTCAATTCCTTCCCTTGTATTTATTATTACCACCACCGTAGGATAGTGTGTGTGTGTGTGTATGTAGACATTAAAGAGGAGAGAGAGAGAGACTTTGGATAAAAGGAACTAAAAAGGAACGTCGCTTGAGCACACGCTCCGACCCCTTCAAGGGGCAGATGTTTTGGAAAAATAATATGAATCATTCCCTTCTCGCTCTCTTCAAGCTCTTTTCCGTCATTCACGACGACGACGGTTCGATCGATTAATTGCCAAGTTTCGCTTGAGCCAATAGAAATTGAACTTACTGTCTTATGGTGTATAATGTGTGTGTGTGTAGTCTGTGTGCAGAGTGTGTCTTGATGGTTGTCAAGTTGAAAGAAGCAGTTGGAATTACAGGCTCTCATAATTTCAGCTGTTATGTGTACATAAGATTTGAGCTCGTGCTCTCAGATAGTATTGACCATATGATGGCTAGTAATGATGAGGAGGACCACGACGACGTGATGGTGAGAGGAGTATCATTAAGAAAAAAGCAAGATAGTGTTATTTTCTCCGAGTAAAATCGATTTACTTTACGGCCCTTCCTACATACACACACACGCGTCCTTTGCTTTCCTCTCCCAGCCATCATCCCTCACAGAGCACTTAAGTTTGGCCAAGTAAATTGCCAAAAACAAACAGAGAAGCAGACGTGGGAGACACACTCACACACACATACACACGCACTCAAGACAAACATGCAGAGGCAAGGAGAAACATGCAATAGGACAAAATATGTTGGACATATGATGGCACATACTAAAGCCAATGAGTATCTGATGCATGACAAGGTCCTAGGCTATATATACTGCCAACTGGCTTTTTTCACCAGTCTCATATACTACTCAATTGTCTCTGAGAAAATGATGACGACGGCGACCATGTCGATTACACTCACCGCTCCTTCTCCTTACTTCCAACTCAGTAGCTATACAATTTTCACAAATAGATTACCAACCCCTTACTTAACGTTTCACGTGTATAAGTATTAAGTTTTGACAAGGAAGACAGCGGGAGTTGTATGTGCGTTCCTGTCCGCCACCATGCTCTTACCCCGCTTACTGTGTAAACAAACCCATGAATTATTAAATATTCAGCGACGATCCTGATTTTTTGGCCAACACAAACAGTGGTGGATGGAGAAAAGTAGTAAGTTTTACCTCCCATCTCATTTCCTCATTACTTTCTTATGGGAAAGTGTATGTAACTTCATGAAAGAGCCACGCAGTTACAAAACCGTGTGAAGGAGACGAACAGCAGGAGGAGGAGGGAAACTTGAGGTGCTCAAGATCGAGGGGTCTGACGGAGTGAGGTTTTGCGTGTGAAGTGAAAACTCCTTTGAATGAATACATGAATGGGCGTAGAAAAAAGGAAGTTTCCCCCTTTAAGAAGGCTCAACTTCTTACAAACCAGGGGGGAGGAAAGGACGAGTAAAAACATCTCACAAGACGCATTACTACCGTAGGCCTTATCGCATAACAGCATGAAAAGTGTTTGCTTTGTAGGCGTTCACTTAAGACGAGATGCGATGTACATATTGACATTTTACTGCTTGGCGTTGGAATATCTAGGTTTATGGCAATACAGATGCTGGCTTATCACAAGGAAAATCCTACACTCCCCTATATAGAATCCTTCACATTTATGTTTACATTCTGTGTATACATACATAATAATAATGGGAACGTCTGTGGAGAAAAGGATTTTCTTTCATGTCCCGTTCAGGCTGCTGTTCTGAAAAGGCGTTTTCCTATATGCTTCATCTGAGCCGGTGCATGTGGTTCTCATTGTAAGGCCACTGTCGTGAGTGATTTCATGTGTGAGAAATATAGACGGTAAGTTGAGGCGGTTGTAAGTGTAGTGGGTGGATGGAGGTAAAAAACAGGCCGGAAAAATTGTAGATTTTAAAGGGAGATGGACGACACAAGTCGTTCAATCCACCCAGTTCCTCTTCCATGCTACCACCACCTTGCCTTTTAAATAAGAATGGAGTTGCTACACTGATTCATGCGAGGGATAGGCTGGATAATTGAGCTGTAGTTTATTTCCTTCCCTTGTTATTAAAAAGCTGGAGAGAGGAAGTAGAGCAATGCGCTCCTTCCCTTCTCATCTCTGTAGTCTATTCAAATATAACTTTTGGGGGAAAACTACTGTAGCGAAACAGACATTTGACTCAAAAAATCACTGCCCAGTCTTTGGGCCTGCTGTGGAAACTGTAAGAAAGGTGTGCATGGAGATGAGTGTTGGAAAAGCGGATGTGAGTTTTCTATGACAAGGATTTCTACCTGGATTACTCCACTTCCGACTCCATTTCCACGTCACTTCCCATTTCCTTCCCTTTAAAAAAGTCTAGGGATGTGAACCCATTTCCAGTGGGCGTCGTCACTGTGGACTTGGCCGTTCTGGCTACAATCTACTACTTTGCATGTGTCTACGAAGATCATACTCACTTCGTGTTATTATCAAACCACATACACCTCAGAGCAGGAAACATGTATTTATATGGTTCACGATAATAATGATTAGGTCTGAGCAAACGAGGTTAGCCTTATGCACAACATGATGATGCTCACAATAATGCTAAGCAATCCCACTCTTCCTACTCGAGTCAGCTTACGTCCAAAGTGACACATATGAGAGAGAAAATCCGTAAGGTAAACCAGGAGAGACAGAAAAGAGTGTGCAATGTTTCTATTCATTTTACCAATGTTGGACTAGAAAGAAATGGATTTAAAAGGGGCGTTCTCAATGTTTGTAGTCAATGTGCTATTGTCAAGTAATGTATGTGTGCGTGTCATATGATAAGAACATGAAAATAAGCCAAGGTTCCAGAAAAAGTCACATTCTCATCATCGTCCTCCGCCTCTTCATCAACACCTCACAGGGCTTGGCCACGAGCCGACATTTGATAGGCAAAATAATCGCGAAGAATTCCCTTAAAATTGATAACAACAGGGGGGAGTGATAATAGCAGCGAGCATTTATAAACGTGGTAATTATGAGGCCTGCCGTGTGCGGCTATCACTATGAAATGAGCTAATGACATTAAAACACTTGCAAAATATCACCTGCATGCATCCATGCATGCATATACACAATTGCTATGTGCAATTCTATGTGTCATTCATCCGCACAAAAACACTCACATTGCTCATCTTTTTACTCAGAACAAGCTCACCTTCATTTAACCTACTTAAAGCCTTCAATTCGTTGAGGATATAATGCAGACAATTCAATCTAAATCCTAAGTTCTGACTCACACGTTGAAAAGTACAGAAAATTACGTCCCATTGAATAAATACTACCTACAATGATGCGTGGTGATGGATGCTTCTTTTTTCTAAGGCCACACCACTATGCGCTCTAGATTCAACTTACAAAACACTCGAGTGTTCTTAAAGTACACGCGGATTCGGCTATAATAATAGGACAGGACGGCCACAGGTGTGTCGTAATAAAAAGACGAGAGCAACTGAATCACTTTGACTTATCTGCTCAAAGTACGGCACAGACGACAACAAGTCATGTCCTATCATTTCTGAATTTAAATAATATTCATCTCTCTCTCTCCCTCTCGCTCTTATACACTCTTACTACATGGCACGCTATAATACTATACCGTCCTATTATTCAAATAGAGGTTTCCAAAACCTCTCCATTCATCCTCACACGTAATACCAGGAATCACTACAACCAGGAGCGTCACACATACACGCAAATCACAGCTTACACACAGACAATCCTCTGCTAAAAGGACATCTAATGTCCCTATAGAGTATGTGTGTCTGTGCTAATGCAAACTTCATATTTCTACGGTGCTAATAGCAATGCACTCATCATGGATACGTACTCATGTACGCTATACCTGCGAAAAGGGAGTCTCATAGATGCAATGTGAGTAACCATCAGAAGCTTTTTTCACATTTATTTATTGCGTCAAGAAAAGAATAAGAATCTATGAAGGGTAAAGCCAAGGGAGCTTGTGTTCACAATAGTGAACGTTGTGGAAAAATAGAGGGGAAATCTGGCGCCCATAAATCTAGCCAACAACATAACACCAGTACGTGGCTCAACTACCATGAGGGGTGCAACCACCATCCTACCAATTTCATTCAAACAAACATGGACAAAAAAATCCCGCGAAAACGTCCATACCACGTTTCATCTCCTGTCGTAAATTCTGTCATGAATTTCTCTTAATTAAATCTGTATTATTTGGTTATTAT